>JAJOOR010014283.1:0-23319 GCA_036250505.1 Solanum acaule | reverse complement strand
TCACACTTTTTCCTTTGAATGTGTCTAGTGTCTAAACTTGCAAGAAAAATGATTGTTACTTTTATGATTATTACTTTCATGCCAAATGCTGGAAAGATCATATGGTTTATTTGAAAATTTTCTTATCGTGTATATAATATATATGAGTATTTTCTTATTGGTTAAACCGAAAACCGAACCGTTAAGTACCATAAACCGATTAACCAAAAACCGATAAGAATTATGTTATTGGTTTAGTTATCGGTTTGATGTATTTACAAACCGAAAACCGATAAACCGAACCAATAACACCTAAAACCGAACCGAACCGACCGATGTGCACCCCTAACTAGAAGAGAATATGAAACGGAATTCTTGAGTGTGTGTTTGGTACCGACGAAAATATTTTTAATTTTTTTTACGTTTGATTGATTAAAAAAAATTGAAAAATATTCCAGAAATAACATTTCAAATTTATGATCTCCTTCCACCCACCGACACATCGCAACCCCCATCCTTTAACTATGCCACACCCACCATCCTTGATCCCCGAAGGCCGATAGTGTTTTTATTAGATTAAATAGAAATATTTTTATTTACCTATCAAGTATTAGAAGATGAGTAAGAAATCTACTTATTTTCTAAAAAAGTATTTTCCTTTCCTTCAGACCAAACATACCCTTTTGGGAGTAACTTTCTGTATATAAGGTTTGTTTGGGGTTGAACAAGTATATTATAACGATGAAATTATAATATAAGAATTAAATAGTAATATAATTATTTAATACATATATTTTTATTGATAAATAATTGATTTATTAGACAAAAAATGAGATATATCAAATATATTATAAAGTATGTGTTTGATTTTCCACTAGACAAAATGCCTATAAGTTTTCAAATATGTAAATTTTCCTTTCATTGCTGTAGTAACATAAGAACTTTGTGTATGAATGAAGTTCCACATCCCACACAAACATAAAAAATAACCTCTAACCTAAAAATAATTGCTAGCAGAAAAAATGAATTATTCAAGAGATACATAGTTTTTTTCCCACTCGGTGTCCGGTATAATGTGCCTAACTAAATCCGGATTTGATCCAGAAAGTCCCACATTGGGGGTAAAGCGCTCCCAAACAAGATCATAAGTTCTCCTCTGATTAATTAGTATTTTGTGTTTCAACAAGGAATGGTTTGAATGTCAGCAACACACCAATTGCTTCAATCACATTCAGCACAAAGAATACTACTTGAACACCTGCATTCGAGTTGAACACAAGCATATATAAACATCGGAGAGAGGATAGGTGGATGCAATGTATGTGCTACGAGTTCAACTGAACTCAGTTATTTGGTCATTACCTGGAAGAATGGGAGTGTCAAGCCTTTTTTGTGCCCAAGAAAAGCTACACAAATCAAGAAAAGACGGCAGTTTTAGCTGAAAGAAAAGAGATTCGCGTTCCTAGTTCTAAGGAAAAACAAAGTAAGTGAACTCACAGTACTCCTGCCCCTGCTGGACCGATAGCTTTGAAAAATGACTGAGATGTCATGGCTAGTCCATTAGCAACTCCACGTTGTTGCTGGTCCTGTGGTTATAAATTATTTGATATCACACCACGACCACGTGAACCAATTGACAATTACAAGATATAGCTTTTAAAGGAGAGAGCAAAGAAGAATTTACCACTGATTTGTTTTGCAATATGAACAACCCTGTTATGATACAGATCTGGAGGCAATTTGAAGTCAAATGTTAGAATTTTAGATCATAAATTTCAATATTCGTATGTAGAATATAGTTCATTTTCTAACAACGGACTCCTATAAGCTAACATATCTTTTCGTGATAGAGAGATTGCTTAAAAGAGAGGCCTTGCACATTTATCATCTAGGTATTGGTTTTGCATGTTGTATGTGCACAAGGATACTTGGTAGCAAGAATAGATCGACTGGTAAGAAAAAGCACTTACAGATAAAGCATTCTTCAACAAGGATGCAACATTTATCGCCACAGAGAGAGCAGTCCCAGAGAGCATAGCAATATAAGGGTAACACGCCAACAAGGGAATTGACAAAACCTGATCATATCACGGTATTATAAGTAACTTATAGATTTTCTGTAAGTCCGGAGAGAACTCAGGAGTTTAACATATTTTACAAATCAAGTGCTTACTCCTGCAATTCGAGCAATGACAATAGGACCAAAATACCTCTCAACCAATGGATACAGAGTTAGTTGAAAGACTAGTAGGCCACATCCTGAAACGCCACAATGATTTCAGTATGCAATATCTAACTAATTTTAACTTTTAAGTAATCCAAATACCATCCGAGAAATATATTAGCAAAAATAACTGATAACTATGAAGACTGATTTTAAGTAAAAAGACATTGATATCGAAAAAATCTTCCAAAAGGAGGCATAAACAGAGAGAGGAGCAAACGTTATTCTATACTATCATGGAACTTTACTACCTGTAATCATAAATATAAAAAAAAAAGTAGTTGTAAATCTAAAATATGAGTAAGTTGTACTTCTGAATTCTAACTAATCTATGTACTTCAGATGCATTTGATGGATCAGACGTTACTGTGGTGCAATACATTACGCAAATTCCTTTCTTTTAAACTTTGATGCATAATCAAAGAATTCTAGCGGTTACAAAATCTATAGGGATGAATGTGGGACTGAGACTCGAAGGCAATGACCATTGACTACATCAGCCTGTGTGACTGATATTAGTAAACCAAAGGGACTGTTCACGTTATTTTGTTAAGTTTTACGTTAAATTCATAGTTTATGGCTTCATACAGCACATTCTGCACCTCCTTTACTGTTTCATTTATTAAGTTTGATTTTGAAAAAGATCGTAAGTTTGATATTATAGATTAAAATACCTTATTCCTTAACAGATGGTAATTTTGACTATGTGAGTACACCAAGTGTTTCTTCCTAATCACATCAGAGATGACGAAAGAAAAACAAGAGATTAGTTGGAAAAAGAATGGCAAGCAAAGGTTTGTCTATCTGAAAAAGAATATAAATTACTAGAAAATTGGCATGTACCTGAGATTGATAGTACTTCACCAACATCAACAGTTGAATAATTTAAGCCTCCAAACTTTCTGGGGGTCACAGCCCATAATGAGAATATCTGCGATAAGAGTAAGTAAAACGTTTATTCACCTTCCGATAGCCAATGAGCCTAGGCTTTCTACGCAGAAGACAGAGCTGCAGAATTGTAAAACATACACGCCTTTTACTGTTGAAGAGAAGAACCATTTACTTTCATAGTTTACCATGCAAAAGAAAGCAATCCGGCACATATCAGCATATAACATAAATCGACATTGTCCTTCAGGAATATCTAACACAATCTATTTCCAATAAAGTCATCGCATGACAACATGCAACCAACCGATGTCATACCAGAGATATGCATAACTTTATCTTTTTTATAGTAGAAGATGACTACATAATCATGATGTGATTGTATCCTACACCTAAAGTGACTTAATTTGGGTTAGAAATAAGATACACCTCTGAGTAAGCCATATCATGAAGAGCAAAGACACAGTATAAGATGATAGCCGACATCAATGGCCAGTTCTTGAAAAGGCTTTTTGTGGGGGTTGATTCGTTTCCTTCTTTCGTATCAGATGCAGCCTCCAGAGCCTTGTACGAACTTTGAGGCGGCATTCTTGAATCGTGATTGTGTAATGTTTCCTGCAATCCATGAGCTTTAAGGATGACTACTATATGAAAATAGAAATGAAGACGCACAGGTTAAAGATTAAAGTGGCTCGAGAAATTCAGAAATCTATATATTGTAGGTAAGATGAAGTGAGTCCATTATATTTAAGAGTTTTCTTAACACAGAAACACCAGAGATACACCCTATTACCACAACTCCTTATTCGACACAACACACGCCACATATTTAGAAGCAGAAAAAGTAACTATTGACTAAATCTTCAACTTCACCAGTTAAGCCTTAGTTTGCGCTCTTTCAACATGTTGTAGGCTCCCAAAACCAACAAGAAAAAGAAACTAAGACAAACCACGATATGTCTTGGGGTAAGTTTAAATCAGAACTAGAACTTCAACTAGAACAAGCCCTTCCCACCCGCCTCACGAATGTACAGAAGCTCAAAAACAACTCGAAATATTAAATGTCAAATGATGGCTAAACGATTCTCATTCTCAGCAACATTGGAAATTAAAGTAATATGGGTATCTGAAATAGTATGTAATGATTGTCCATTAAAAGTTTATGTGAATTTCAAGTTTGCTCCGGAGGTGAAATACTAATTATATGACTGCAAACAAGATTTGACAGAAACATGTGCCATAGACGCAAAAGTCATCAACACAATCATATAAATTTACCGGCAGCCAAAATGAAGCAATACCCACGACCAAGGAAAACAGTGATATGCATAAGCAAGGCAAGAAGTAGGGAAATCTGCAGAAAAAAACATACGTTGGATCTCGAGGAGCAATTCAAGCAACAGAAGAATATACACAATTATGAAAAGAAAGAAGAAAGAATACCTCCCAAATATAGAATCCTTTGAGAATACAGCCGGATATTTCTCTGCAGGCTATGATAAAAGCAGACATTTAGAGAATATATGCTAATGGAAATTTTCTCAAAATGGTCTTCAATTCTCTTGCTAAGAACTTATAAGTAGAAAGACTAGGGATTTAAGGCTAAGAAATTTCTCTTAAAATCACTAAATAATAAGATTTTATAGCTAAGAAAAAGGAATACAAAAAGGAAAAGAAAATACCTGAGCAAAGAAGCCTCCTATAGCTGGGCCAATAATCAATCCAATACCCCATGCACTACTAATCTGAAACAATACAAAAACATAATAAAAATAAAATAAAACTTCCCTAAAATCCACTGTCCAAATGGTCATATACAAAAATGCATTCTTGCCATTTCTTTTGTCACTCTAAAATTGTTGCAATACTCTCATTTGTTAGAAATCATTTGCAAAACTGAAAACTAAGGGAATATTACCGTTGACATTCCCATTGCTTGATATTCTTCACGAAAAATTTCTGCAGCATATGCCTAAGAATGGAAGGTAAGTATCTTAACAGAATAACAGAGGATGCAATTCTGAATTGTAAGATGGAATTAAACCGATAGCATACCCTTATTGGTCCCATCAAACCATTTAAGAAACCGAGAAGAAATCGTGTAATGACTGCCATCCAAAAGTTGACACTAAGACCAAAGAGCGTATTGAAAATAACCCTGAAGCACAATTAAAGCAAAAGCTATAAACTTGTTGATATTTAAGTGAAGTCTTAAAGAGAACATTTGAATAAAGATTAGCCATACACTACAAAAGTGCCGAAAACTATAACTGGTTTTCGTCCATATCGATCAGCCACTGTTCCCCAAAAGACAGATGTCAAAGCTCTTCCAAGCATAAATGCAGAACCTTCAGTATATTCAGGAATAAGATAAGGATTTATTCGAACTTCGACAGTCTTTTATATAATCATATATCTCAACATACAAATTATAGAATGAAATAAGCTTTACCTACATAACCTGCATATGTACTAATATCTTCCTCTCTCTTTGCAATGTGAAAGTCCTTTATCTGTACAGGATGCAAAAGTTAGGAGGTAATGAATTGTCGTAATATAGCAAGAGTTGAGTGATCTTACCATGAAATAAACAAATGGAAAGAGAGATGATATTGGAAGTGCTGAAGAGTTGAATCCCATGAAAAAAAGTAGAAAAAAATATCAGTCTGAATATCAATAGATAAAATCAAAAGAAGGATCACCTGGAAAGGCTTGTAGCAATAACTATCTAACTTATGATTATACATACAAAGAAAAGCTCCAAGAAGCTAATCCGATTATAATGAAAAAAAATTAAAAGGTAATTTGGGCAAAAACACTAAGTATTAGTGATTTCTTTCCATTTGTTTGAGCTTGGTGGACAGAGTTACGCGATACATGTACTCATGGAGATAGCACATACTCCATAAAATTAGTCGAGTTATGCGCAAGCTGTCTTGGACATCACCGGTATAGAAAAGATTTTTTTTTTCTTAAAAAAGATATAGGTTTTACACAAGCGCTTCCAATCTGACCCATTAGATATGATCAAAATAGACAAAAAAAATATTTCATAATATTAGTAATCTGATCTCAAACTCAAAATTCTACTCTACGCTAAGATTTTGCCTACAAACAATTATTTACACATCTTATTTCATTACCAAACTGGTTTTAGAAAATGAGTTACCATCCAATCTGACCCATTAGATATGGGTCAGATAATCAACTTTTAAAAATGGATCAAATATGGATATTATCCGCTAAACAAATGGATATTCATATTATCAATATTCATTTGTATGCTTGTTATATTCATGAGTAGGCATGAGTTCTTGAGTTCTATTCGTGTTAAGTAAGGGGGAGTCTAATATTTCATCTCTTTTTGTTTAACTCGTTTTCAATCCAGCAATTTGCCACTCCTAATTGCTACTAGTATTATTTTATTCACACTTTACGTGTTTTGGTTAAGTTATTTGATTTCAATAAATATTTTGAGGGATAAACTTTGATTAAATATAATAAATAATTAGAGAAGTCATATAAAGTTCCACAATTGATAGAATAAAGTCTTTTTCAGAGCTGTTCCTCTCTATAAGGAATATAATATACTATTCCCTCCGTTTTAAAAACAATGACCTCCTTTTCTTTTTAGTCTGTTTAAAAAAGAATGACCTCTTTCTTTTTTCGGTAACATTTTACTTTCAGTTTTCCACGTGGCATGTTTAAGGCCACAAGATTAAAGAGCAGTTTTGTACATTTGACATAACTTTAATTTAGGACCACAAGATTCAAAAGTTTCTTTATTTTCTTAAACTCTATGTCAAGTCAAATCAGGTCATTCTTTATGAAACGGAGGGAGTATATCATTATTGAACCCTAACCTAAAAGGAATAAATAATAGGGATCCCTAAATAATACAGATGATACGACCTTTTGAAAATGTAGTATTCTTTAAGAGTTCGATGTGAAGTAGAATTTTGGTGCATTCTTTAAGAATTCGATGCCAAGTAAAAATTTTAAAAAATTCGAGCAATATAATCTATCACTTGGTGAAATATACGTATTATTGGTAGGAATTCATATGATTTTTGTGAAATTTATCAAGGTCTGCAAAATTTAATCCAAACACTATAGTTATTACCAAAAGAAAAATAATCCCTCCTATATAAATGCTGCTCTTGGGAACTATACTATTTTTTCTTACCTACATGATACCAAAAATTATAAAATAAATTTAAAAAACTCATTTATTTATTGTGAAAAAACCATCACACCCGAAAATGATTTTAAAATTAGTACAATACATACAAACCTACTTATCTAAATAATGGTAAATTTGAAAAAAAAAAAAACAAATTAATGGAGTACCTTCTTAATTACTCTTTCCGTCCCATTTATACGGTAGTTTTAGCTTAAAAAAAATTCATCCCAAAATAAATATTACTTTAATAATTCAAGAATAAAGTAGACAGTTGCTTCAAACTAAAAAGTATGCACAAAAATTTTTTAAGAGGAAAAATAAGTTTAAATTTATTAAATGAGAAGAAAATATCAAACTACTGCTTATATTTATTGGTTCCTTATGACTTATAAATCAAAAAGAATTTAGTTTTTTTGGCTTATTTTTGTAATTTTAGCTTAAGTAACACTAAAAAATTACCAAAAAGCGAATTATAAGCATCTGAAATAAGTCAATCCAAACATACTAAAAACTAAAGCCGCCGTAAACGGAACGGAAAGTGCACATGCTCGTAAAAGTTTGGGCATTTTTCTTTCTGAGAATTCACCGGAAAAGACGATAGAAAAAAGTAGCGGTATATGAAATTGATGGGTTACCTGCGCTAAGGATGACAACCCATACAGTGAAGAGCTCCTTAATGGGTAAACCCGTTTGACCCGCTTTATGTAGATCTACTTTACAACCCGGACAATTCTCGTAGTAGTCTTTCTTATTTATCAGCGGAGTTTCTAATTCTTCCGCCATTTTTGAGAGGAAACGAAGAAGAAGGAGGAAGAAAACCGAAACGAAAGCGTTTTTCTCTTCGTGTTTCTCTCATGCACAACTTATAATACACTCATATTATATTCCTCAGTATCATGTTTTATTTTATACGATACTTTTTAAATTTTGAAATTTAAATAAATTTATTTTTAACTGTAAATTTTTTATGAATATTTTAAGCTTAGTTTACAAATATCTAAGTTTCAATTCAAAAAATTTGAAGATTTCATGCGTAAATTTTCAATTAAATTTAAACGGTTTAACTCTTAAAAAATGAAGAAATTACATAAATTGAAACAGAAAGAGTATTATTTAGTTTAGTCAATATTTGAAAAATCATTGACACTCTAATACACATAAAATGATAATATGTTGGATAGCAATTTTTAATATATTAAACAAATAAAGATGGATGAAAGAAACATTAGATTACCTATAAATACTTTAAAAATAATATAATTTTACTTCCTTACTAAATATTAAAAAAATAATTTATCTTTTAAAAAAAAAACATTTTGGATGAAAAATATTTTCCCTCCTACTGAGCACACTTAGAATGCAATTTATTTATTTTGTACCGGAGAAAGGGGTGGTCACCTTCATTTTAATGACTAAATAAATATTACACTTAAAATGCAATTTATTTATTTTGTACGAAAAAGGTGTGGTCACCTTCATTTTAATGTAATGAATAAATAAATATTTATATGTCCAATAATAATTGTTCATTATTGACTTGATATACATCTTAAAAATAATAAATAATAAGAATGATATTATTTAGTGTATTGAGAAATGTATTAAATATTAAATAGCAGGGATAAAATAGATATAAAAGAGTGGATTATCTCTTAATTTTTAAAATTGAATTTATTTTATTGAATAAATATTTTTAATATAATGAATAAGTAAAAATAAACAGAGAGTATAACGAAGCAAATTTGCAGACAACAACCAATATTAAAAGTTTTATCTTCGGACCCTGCTAGAAGAAAAGTATGAAACGCAATCTTATGATTGATTTATGTGTTTGGTTGGAGAAAAAAATTATACAAAGGCCATTCGATATGAAATTATAATATGGAGTTAAAGTTTTATTTGAACATTTAATTTAGAGTTTTTGTATTGAATATTTTTCATAAATATAAAAATAAGATAAGTTGTAAAACTAGTAAAATAGTTTCAGTTATTTATTCAATCTTATCAAATAAACAAAAAATTATAAAACTGTACAATAAACAAAAAATTATAAAACTGCATAATAAACTATTACAACGCCATTGTGGTCTGTCTTGTTCTCTCAATATAGATAAGAAATTATTTATTAATTGAACATTAAAGTAGTAGTAATAAATTTGGTTGATAAATAAATTTGATAAAAAATAATGAATTTGATGAATATAAATGATAAAGTAGGAATTGATTTAAAGTAATAATAAATTTTAAAAAGTAACGATAAGATTATAAATTTTATTTTGATATGAAATAAATGGCTAGTAGATATAAATGTGGATTTGTTTTAACAAAATATAAACTTATGGATAAATTTTTATATTTAAAAATCTCAAATCTTGATATGGAATTCCCAAATCATACTTTTTGAAGAATATGAGATTTCATCTCATGATTTCATCAGCGTGAAATCGCATGTCTAAATATTGATTTTATCTCACAATTTTATATCATGATATAATATCACATGATCAAACGCCTACTAAAATTATAGGAAAGAAATTATAATAATAAATTTAAAAAATAATGAACGAAGTAGTATTTCACAGTCACGAGATTCAAAAAAAACATCATCTCAAAATTTGTGATATAAAAAAATACTCCCAAACAAAACATTCCCATCCAATTCAATTGGCTAACAAACAATTAAACAAACAAGTGCTACACTACAAAAGTCTATCCCTGTGTCTCAATTCATGTGGACTTTTTGTTTTTCGACAGAAATAATTTAAATTTGACTGGTGATTTATACATTAAATTTTCAACTTTTTTTAAATGAAATTTATATATATTTATAAATTATGTAAAAAATATTATAAGTCAATAATTGACAATTTAAAATTTTATAAGATATATAAAATATTAACAATCAAAGATAAACTTATTTAAATCTCGTAATTTAAAATACCACATAAATTAGAATGGAGAGAGTGCCTCGGCCCTCATATTATTAGTGTCATTGATTTGTTGTATATAAAAGCATGTATCAGTTACGCATAAACTAAGAACACTACCAACTGATATATGTATTATTTTCACATATCTCATACCAAACGATTCAAAATATTCCAAGCCTTTGAAGAGTAGGTATCAGTGTGTAACACGTGACTAACACACTACATTGCAATAATAATTAATATAATGAGTATATTATTTTACTTCTATTTAATTGTTAAGGTTTCAAATATATTTTACTCACTATATATTTCAAAGACATTAATTTAATATTAATAAATTAAGAATATAATAAATAGTAAGTAAAATTAGAAATCAAATTAAAAATATTTGACAAGTAAATAGAATCGGATAGAGTATGACAAAAGGCATTAAAGCAGTAAAACGAAAAGTGGTGGAACAAGTGTTACGTAGATATATACTCATCATGTCAACTGTCAATATGCTTGTTTTTTGGTTTTTTATATATTTAAAAATTATGTTAAAATATTAAAAGTTATAATGATAATTAATAATTTAAAATATTTAATTTATGACTCTTGAAAAAAATTATATATTATAAATTAGACATAAAAAGTAATATGCCTTATTTGAAAACAATGTAAAAATTATTATAATCTCAATAATTAACAATTAAAATATTTTTTTAAAAAAATATATAAAAAAAATTGATTGACTCTTAAAATTTATTTGTGCCAAATAAATTGAGACAAAGAAAGTAATATATAATATTTGAGAATTACATAAAATAACTATAAACTACAATAATAACAATTTAGAATATTTAAAAACCAAATAAAAATTTTATTAAAAATTACATAAAAACACTATAACATAATAATAACAATATAAAATTTTTAATGACACTCCAAATTTATTTATTTTCACATAAATTGCGACAGACATAATAAAACAAGAAGCTTTTGTCCCATCCTCGACCATTGACATCATTGCTCACGATTGGGACTACAAAGACTTTACTTTTTGTTGGAATCAGATCATTTTTCATAATATCCAAAATTATATTTCCGTTTAACCTATTTTAATTTAATATGGAGTTTTAAAAAATAAATATGTAAGTAAGATTTCTGAATTTTTGGTCTAAATTTAAAGATATGTCTAATTTACCAACACATTAATCTTATGATGGGTTTAACATGACGTGCAGAAAGTTGAAATTAAAAAATTGCTAAAAAAGGAAAAATTCATTTTTTTAAATGGATTAAAAAAATAATTATTCAAATAAATTGAAACAAAGAAATCGTAAATGATAGCAAGGGTATAAATTTATCTTTTAACCAACCCTATAGCAGCAATCGACATGTTCGACCATCACTTTAACCCAATCTAATCCTAAAAATCTTACACATGCATGATTTTGACTTGTATATCACTTCTTTCGGGAAAAAACATAAATTCCTTGATGAACTTATATCGAAAAGTCAGTTACACGCTTAAACTATTACTATGACTTATTACACACTTAATCTTATTCAAAGTGATATTAATACCCCTCCGAACGTGACGTGACAAAGAAAGTGTCTTCACCTTCCTTAAAGTGCGTGAGAAGAAAATAATATATGTTAGAGTGACAAATTTGAACACATGACACTATTTTATTGGTCATTATATAATCATGTATTATGATTTTTAATATATTAATTATTTCAATTTTCTTTCTTTTTAAACCTTTTTATTGGTGACCCCAATTTTTTTAAAGCATTTACATTTTTCTTAATTTTGAGTTCTTCTTCTTCTTAAGGAATCACAACATTTGTCACTATTGATTGTTTTATGGAAGGACATCCAACACTCTACCCTTAAAGAGGAAAAGAAATAGAAAGGATTGGAGAACATGATGGCTTCCAAACAAAAGTTAATAATTTTCAACTTAAAATTCATGATTTTTTCGTTCGAACTCGCCGGAGGATTCACTGGAGAAGATTACCAAAAAATAATCACGAGAAAGATAATGATTTCTATTGAAAATCTTATATCATTTATGCATAAAATTCATGATTATATTGCCTAAATTTATCAAAAGTTCATTGAAGAAAATGATTTCTCCATCTTTGTCTTCTCTATTCTCGCCGGAGCACCACCTACAACCACCACAATGTCAATTTTGTGTCTCAGTAATCAATAGCATATTTGATTAATCATTACACACAAAGAATACTAATGAAATGCTTGATTTACATACTAGTTATCAAGATTTTTAAAGAATTTTATAGATCTGAAAATTTTATTTGTTTCACCGGCAACAATGGTGTTGCATTGTTGCCCATCGCCTATCACCGCCGCCAACATCTCTTAACTTCATAATTGACTTACTAACTCCTGTTTTCTCTTCAAATTTTTATTTTTCCCTTCAATTTATGAACAATGGAGAAGAAGAAGAAATATATTTTAAAAAGAGAAATGTATGGTGAGAGAAGGAAGATGTCCTAATATTTATTCTTCTGCAAAAGTTTAAGAAAATATCAAGAGATAAAGGTTTTTAAAAATTAAAATAAATATTATTTATGTATGAAAACGCGTGTACAACACTTTTTTTACACAATTGAAATTGTCTTTCGAAAGGGGTATTAATATCACTTTGAACAAGATTAGATGTGTAATAGGTCGCCACAATAATTTGAGCGTGTAACTGACTTTTCAGCACAAGTTCACAATAGGTTGCCCATGGACCATCTTGGCCTAGTTGGTGGTGGGCATCTCTTATGGACCTAGTTAGTTGCAACATACATCCTCTTTAATTGATCTGACAGTCCTTTTGGTCTAGGAAATCACTCTGAGTTGCGATCTCAAGCATTGATTAACTTTTTTTTTATCTGAAAGATTAGTCTATTACGTTGGAGAGCTTACTCCGCTTTTAAATTTTTTGATTTTTTTTAAATCAACGAGAGAGACTTAACACACAACATCGCCTTTGATGAATTAAATGTGATAAAGCAAACAATAGCAATTTGCGTACAAGAGCTCCAACAAGTAAATATCTATTAGATTTTTTTTAATGATACTATGCATAATCAAATTTTTAATCAATATTATATATAAATAAATAAATAAATTAATATTAATATAATATTAACATGATGACTTAAATATAATTCAAAATATCAAGAAAAATAAATTTAAAAATTATTCCACAAATTAAACCACTATATACAAAAAAATTCACCACAAAAATAAGTAAAATTCTTCATATTTTTAATCTTACAAAAATGTTGTTGTTACATTTATTTTTGATTATGTAAAATAAGACGTAAAATAATATATAAAATATAAAATAATAGTATATAAACATAAAATAAAAAATTATTATATAAAATAAAAATAAAAAATATTTTTTTTGTAGGAAACTTAACCAAATTTATGATATATGTTAATTAATTAATAAGAGATGTATTGGTAAATATGTATATATGGGATATAGATATTTTAGTCTTCAAGAAAATTATTTTCTTCTTCTGCTTTTTTTAAGAAGCAACAATTTTTAGCTTCTTCCTAACAACAGAAAAACTGATTTTACTTTCATTTAAAAGCAGTTTTGAGAATTTGTCAAACAGTATTTAAAAAAAATAATTATCGAAAAAAACACTTTAACCTCCTAACAGCAATGGCAAACAGACTCTAAATAAGATGTATTAAGTATTAATTATGTTGGAATTGTTTTTTATCGACTACTTAATTTGTTGTATTTAATAAATATGATGTATTACAGTAAAAATGGCATTAAATAAAGGTGTACTAGAATAAAAATAGTATTTCGTATGTCTATGTGACACTTTTCGTTTTTCGAGAGTCAAATAGTTTAAGTTTGACCGGCAATTTACACATGAAATGTTCAAATATTTTGAAATGAAATCTATATATTTATAAACTACGTAAAAAATACTATAAGTCACATTAATTAACATTTTAAAATATTTAAAAGATGTATAAAATTTGCGGTAAAAAATAGACTTGTTTGAATCTCGTAATCTAAAATATGCTATATAAATTGAGACGAAAAAAGTACCTTGTATTATTAGTGTTATTGATTTACTATATATATATATATATATATATAATATGTATCAGTGACGCATAAACTAAGAACACTACCGAATAAGGAATTAAAAAAACATCAAAACAATGTATATATTATTTTCTTATATCTCATACCAAATGATTTGAAATAATCCAATCCTTTGAAGAGTAGGTATCAGTGTGTAACACGTGACTAACACATTACATTGCAATAATGGTTTTTCATGACAAAAAGTTATTATATCTGTCCCTTTTTACTTACTATTACATTTTGATATTACATATTTAATAAGAAAATAATAATTAATACGGTGAATATATTATTTTGTTTTTATTAGTTGCTAGGGTTTCAAATATATTTTACTCATTACATATTTCAAAAATATTAATTTAATATTCACAAATTAAAAATATAATAAATAACAAGTACTCGTAAAAATAGAAATCAAATTAAAAAATATTTGATAAGTAAATATGAACCGATGGAGTATTGCAAAAGGCATTAAAGCAGTTAAACGAAGAGTGGTGGAACAAGTGTTAGGTAGATATATACTCATCATGCCAACTGTCAATATGCTTGTTTATTGGGTTTTTATATATTTAAAAATTATGTAAAAATATTAAAAATTACAATAATAATTAATAATTTAAAATACATAAAAGACATATAAATATTTAATTTACGACTCTTGAAAAAAATTTCTATTGATATCATATAAATTAGACATAAAAAGTAAGATGCATTACTTGAAAACAATGTAAAAAGTATTGTAATCTCAATAATTAACAACTTGAAATATTTTTTTAAAAAAACATATAAAATATTTGATTGATTTTTTAAATTTATTTGTGCCATATAAATTGAGACAAAGAGAGTAATATATAATATTTAAAAATTACATAAAAACACCATAAATTACAATAATAACATTTTAAAATACTTAAAAATTATATAAAAATGTCGATGATTCTCCAAATTCATTTCCTGTCACATAAATTATGAAACAAGAAGTTTTTGTCCCATCCTCTACCATTGACATCATTGCTCACGATTGGGACTACGAAGACTTTACTTTTTGTTGGAATAAATCATTTTTCATAATATCAAAAATATCTTCGATTTGTTTGACCCATTTTAGTTTAATATGGAGTTTTAAAAAATAAATACATAAGTAAGACTTCTAAATTTTTGGTCTAAATTTAAAGATGTCTAATTTATCAAAATATATTTTAATCTTCTGATGATTTTGTCATGAATGTACAAAGTTAAAATTAAAGAATTGCTAAAAAAAGAAAAGAGATTCTTTTTAAACAAACTAAAAAAGAAAGTAATTCAAATAAATTGAAACGGAGAGATTATAAATAATAGCAAGAGTATAATTTTATTTTTTAACCAAACATATAGAGATAGCCGATATGTTCGACTATGACTTTGATCCAAGGTAATCCTAGAAATCTAACACATGCATGACTTTGACTTCTATATCACCTCACTAATGCACCCATGGACCATCTTGGCCTAGTTGGTGATGGGACCCATCTTTTATGGACCTAGTTAGTTACAACAGACACCACTTTAATTGATCGGACAGTCCTTCTAGTTTAGGCCACTGGAGACGTATTCAGGATTTTGAAATGATGGGTGTACTATTATAAAAAGATTAATTTATGATATTAATTTCATCGGTTTGACATTTAAATTTTTACTACTGAAAATCGTTAAAATTTTAAAATTATAGGTCTAAAATTAATTCTGATATATATATTGATGAATTAATTAAAATGTCAAAAGTGCCACCAATTACCACTTAGAAAAGTGTTATCTAATTTTAGAAAGAAAAATAGAACAAGATAAATATAAAATTCATATTTCTAACCTTGCGGAAAGAGGTGCACCTAGTCATAATCGCATTATGTGATACTCCGAGTGTGGGTTCACACATCTATATTTCAATATTTTTTTAAAGATACAACACTACTATATATGATCTCGGGAGGGGACCATGGGTTCACGTGCACCCGGTGACCCCCTTAGATACGCCTCTATAGGCCACCACTCTGAGTTGCGACCTCAAGTATTGATTAACTTATTTTTATCTAAAAGACTAGTCTATTACGTGGGAGAGCTTACTCCGCTTTTAAATTTATTGATTTTTTTTAAATCAACGAGAGAGACAACATCGCCCTGAATGAATTAAATGTGATAAAGCAAACAATAGCAATTTGCGTACAGGAGCTCCAACAAGTAAACAAAAAATGTAGCAATGGTGGAAGAGAAGTTGACATTGCTTTCTATCTATGGAGGTGAATTTCATTCAAATTGAATTTGATTTAATTGACTTGGTTACAACAGGGCACCCTCTTCAATTCCTAATTGTTGTAACGTGTAAAATAGAATACTAAAAAATAATCATACATAAGGTCTCGTTTGATTAATTAGTATTTTGTGTTTCAACAAGGAATGGTTTGAATGTCAGCAACACACCAATTGCCTCAATCACATTCAGCACAAAGAACACCACTTGATTACCTGCATTCGAGTTGAACACAAACATATGTAAAGATCTTATCCGAGAGAGCATAGATGGATGCAATGTATGTGCTACGAGTTCAACTGAATTCAGTTATTTGGTCATTACCTGGAAGAATGGAAGCGTCAAGCCTTTTTTGTGCCCAAGAAAAGCTACATAAATCAAGAAAATGCGTCAATTTAAGACGAGTAATTTGGAAACAGGACTGAGATAAACAAGTGAACTCACAGTGCTCCTCCCCCAGCTGGTCCAAGAGCTTTAAAAAATGACATTCCTGTCATGGCAAGTCCATTAGCAGCTCCACGTTGTCGCTGGTCCTGCAGTTTCAAATTATACAATATCAAATGCAGCATATCGCATGAAAAACATAATGCAGCTAGCTTCTGTAAAGAAGAATTTACCACTGCTTTGTTTTGTAATATGAACAACCCCGTTATGATAGAAATCTGAATTCAATTAGAACTTGAGATCAAAATTAGGAAACAAAAAAATGTTGAAGCAAAACAACAACTGATTGAGTACTGGTAAGAAAATTACAGACACCAGAGTGAAAAACAGTACTTACAGACAAAATATTCTTCATCATAGATACGACATTCATCACCACGGAGAGGGTGGTTCCAGATAGCATAGCGATATAAGGGTAAGTCGTCAGTAAGAAAATTGACAAGACCTGATCACATTACAAGCTAAAGCCTTTCAGGATGCCTGGTCATAGAATGCAAGAGTTTAACGTATTGTACGAATTAATCGAGTGCTTACTCCTCCAGCCCGAGCAGTCATGACAGGGCCAACATACTTGGCAACCGATGAATACAATGTAAGTTGAAAGACTAGAAGGCCAAATCCTGAAACCGCCACCATTTCAGTATGCATTGTTGTATATTCATAAAGGAATAGTATAAATTATGATGAAATTGGCTTGCACCTGATATCGATAGTACTTCACCAACATCAGCAGTTGAATAACTTAAGCCCCCAAACTTTCTGGGGCTAACAGCCCATAATGAGAAAATCTGTACAAGCAAATACGTTTCGAATGATGTGAGAAATGAAAGAATTATGTGTTTCCTCAAAGGAACGTCCATGAATTTGATCAGCTACTCTTAGCATGATACTTATTAGTGGATATGGTATACCTCTGAGTAAGCCATATCATGAAGAGCGAAGACGCAGTATGATATGATAGATGACATCAACGGCCAGTTCTTAAAAAGATTTTCTTTTGGGGCTGATTCATTTCCGTCTTTTGTATCTGATGCAGCCTCCAGAGCCTTGTAAGAGTCTTGACGCGGCCTTTCTGAATCATGGTTATGTAATGTTTCCTGCAATTCATGAACTGTAAGCATGAAATTCTACCACATCTTCCAGCTCAACTAAAGATGGGAAAAGCAGAGAAAGACGAATGGATTAATGTGGTTCGAGAAACAAGGAAAGAGATGTCTAGACAAATCTCACTCTCGTCTCTCAGAAACATTGCAACACTAAAGTAATATGGATATCTAAAACGATATACATGATCATTATCCATTAAAAATTACACAAAAATTCAATTTTTCTCAGTAGGTGAAATACTGATACTTTGATTGTAAACAGAAACAGTATGGGTCTTGACAAGACGCGGAAGGAATTAACATAATCATATAGCTAGATTTACCGGAATCCAAAATGAACCAACAGCCACAACCAAGGCGAACACTGATATGCATAGGCAAGGCAAGAAATAGGGAAATCTGCAAAAAAATATCAAATGTTGGAGCCAAGAAACCGAAGAAGACGTTATAATCCTGAAAAGCAAGAGAGCAAAGTACCTCCCAAATAATGAATCCTTTGAGAACAAGTCTGGATATTTCTCTGCAGGCTAACGAAAACACGAACATTTAGAGAACAAACATGCATGTTGTATTACAACTTATCATAAAATGACTAAACTCTTTATCACTAGCAGAAGTAATGAAGTACCTGAGCAAGGAAGCCTCCTAAAGCTGGGCCAATAATCAAACCAATGCCCCATGCACTGCTAATCTAAAAGATTCAAACATATAAACAAAAATATCAATAAAATTTCAAATGACATTCCTAGTGCTCGATATTCGTCACATATCACAATAACTTAGAAATCATTTGCATCACAGAGAAGCAAGGACATATATTACCGTTGACATTCCTAGTGCTTGATATTCTTCGCGAAAAATCTCAGCAGCATACGCCTAAACATGGAAGGTAAGTATGTTAACAGAATAACTGAGGATACGCGGTATTGAATCGTATAACAGAATACCTTTATTGGTCCAAGCAAACCATTTAAACTACCAAGAAGAAATCTTGTTACAACAGCCATCCAAAAGTTGGTACTAAGACCAAAAAGAGTATTGAAAACAACCCTGAACTCAAATCAAAGCAAAAAATATATATAAACGTATTGATATTGAAATGAATGAAATCAAAATGTAAACAGTTTTATTAAGATTAAGACATACGTACACTATAGAAGTGCCGAAAATTATAACTGGTTTTCGTCCATATCGGTCAGCCACAACACCCCAAAAGGCAGATGTTAAAGTTCTTCCAAACATAAATGCAGAACCTTCAGTATTTAAGGAAATTTATAAGCATTTTTGAACAGAACGACCATGTGAATATATATATCAAGATAATACAAATTATATAAACTTACCTACATAACCTGCATAGGAACCAATATCTTCCTCTCTCTTTGCAATGTGAAAGTCCCTTACCTGTATCATTATCAAAAATTAGTAAGTCAATAGATTTCCACAATATAGCATGAACATTATCTTCACAAGAATGTTTTTCAATTTTTTCATGTTCGGTTTGGTCAAATAATTTTCTCTAGGAAAACAAGTTTCTTACAAATAACTAAAATGACTTCGATCCCTGGTGAAAGTAAGGAAAACAAGTTTCACCAGCGACATTTCACATTGATTGTGTCCTTCCCGTCCCCCATAGCCCTCATCACCACCATCCCACAACCCATGCTTCCCCACCTTGACCTCTAATAGTATTTATCCAAATTATATACAAATATTTTTCGAATAATAATTTTTACTTACTAATTATCAAACACAAGAAAATAAGTTTGCAAAAAAATTAGGCATAATACATAAATATGCCCTATAACTTAGATTAGCTAGCATTTATGCCCTTCAATTTTGAGTGTGTATAAATAGACACTTAAACTTGTATAAAATTGGACAAATAGACACACATGTCCTACGTGGCATAGTACATGTAGGACGCCACATAGGACACAAAATTGTCATGTAGGACACCACGTAGTATTAATGTGTATATTTGTTCAATTTTATATAAGTTTAAATGTCTACTTGTGCACACTCAAAATTGAAATATTGTTATATTATGCCAAAAAATTAACAAACAAAATAGTTAGAGATCTTACCATGAAATAAAGAAATGGAAAGAGAGATGATATTGGAAGTGCTGATTACAGTTGAATCCCATGAAAACAGAAAAAAAATAATCATCAGTTTGAATATCAACTAACTATTTTGTACACTAAAATTACAAATAACAGTAAAAAATACTTCTAAATTATGTGATAGTTACCTAATTAAATATTCCCTCCGAATACTTTACTCGTCGTCCTTACTAAAAATATATGATTTTAAATAATTATTATTTTAAAAAATCAAAATATAATTGAGTACATATTTCAATTTTGCTCTTAGTAATAATTATTCTTGGAAATAAAAAATATCAACTAATTAGCATAAAAAACTTATGTGAAGAATACATACACATACTCCATTATTATGATTGTTTAAATTAACACTTTTCTATTTATTGAAGAAAGGTTAAAGAAAAAAATTATTAAATAAAAATTAATAATTTTTCAGAACTTATAATCCAAAAATGTGACAAAGTAAAAATAATGTGGTGTACAAATCACCGAAAAAATCAAATTTTACATGCCAGGAAATAACATGTTTTGCCATCAGCCTACCTACCACATAAATATCACATGAAAAACATTTTATAATTTTATCACAAAACTTCACCCTTTTTCATAAACATAAATATGTAAATAAAAAACAAAAAGAAAATGCTCAATTTTACCTTTCATTTATCTTTCGTCCATTTAAAATAAACTTTTTGTTAGTAATACAATTTCAGTATGAGACGAGTGGAGCTAACGAGTTTTATTAAAATTAGTCTTTTCTTTCCTTTATTGAATCAAATTTGTCCTGAACGTTACAATTATATGATATTTAATTAAATATGTGACCTTTATTTAATTGTCCACATAAAATTAGAGTAATAAATAAGCATAACGAAAAATAATGGGATAAGGGTTTGAAAAATATCCCAACTTTGGTCGGATTTGTTGTTGCGATACTAAACTTTCATGAGGACCTATTACCTCTCTAGACTATTTAATACTGTATTTTAAACATATATATTTGCACATGTGGACATAAAAAATAATGCAAAATTATAAATAGTAATGTGTCCACGTGGGCACATATATACTTTTAAAATACACTATTAAATAGTTCAGGGGGTAAAAAATACAGTATTAAATAATCTAGGGAGGTAATAGGTGCTTAAGAAAGTTTAGTATCGCAACAGCAAATCCGACCAAAGTTGAGGTATTTTTCAGACCCTTATCCCAAAAATAATATATGGTTAAGTCTTTTTTTTTTTTTCACTTGGGTGTTCAATATCTGAATTGAAGTCTGACTATTTTATATTTGCGCCACATAGGGTCCTATTCGGGGGGAAAACGTACTCTATCAAGATATTTTTTTTCATACCCAGAGCTAGTGGTGTATCTAGGATTCTAGTTGTGGGCTTTGAAAGTGGAGTCAAAAATATTAAAAAGACAAGTTAAAATTAAGTGAGCTCTGAAAGTGACGGAGTAAAAAATATAAAAAAAACATGTTAAAAATGAGATTCAAAATCAGACTCAGCAACACTAAATGGCTCGTCTCTAGAAATGATCATAAACATTTATTCATACTTGATGTTTAATTAATCCAACAAATATATAACATATATCTTAATGATGAATAATTTGCATATACTTTTTATTAATGAATAATTTGCATATACTTTTTATTACTAATACGAATTGAATAAAGTTTTACTAGGACGATGAAATAGCGATGGTAATTACCTGTACCAAGCACGACAACCCATATAGTGAAAAGCTCCTTAATAGGCAAACCCGTTTGACCCGCTTTGTGAAGATCCATTTTACAACCGGGGCAATTTTCGTAGTAGTGTTTCTCTTCTCTCTTATTTAATAGCGGTTCTCTCCTTTCTTCGTTCGCCATTTTTGATTGATAAGTTGCAAGCTTTGTACGTTTAATTACAAAGCTTTCAAGAGGAGGAGGAGGAGAACGAAGAAGAAGAATAAATAAATAAATATATAGATATCATTTTTGGTTCAATAGTGATTCTACTATACATATGGTAAAGAGAAAATGACAAAAAAAATTGGACCCTATATTTTGGAGTATGATCAAAATATATAGATATCATTTTTTTTTTTGTGTTTGTTTAATATAGTTTAAATATAATTTGACGGGATATTCCTAGTGTTTTCTATATATTAAAAAATAATTTTTTAATCAAATCTAATCGATGTAGTTTATTTAATATTTGATTGAGATTTAAAAAAAATGTTAATTTTTGATATATTTAAAGAATAAAAAATATTCAAAGCATACTTTTAAAAATTATAGTATATTTTAAATCTACTCCCAAATATAAGAGGCCATTTTAATCATTTTCTATGCAATAATCTTTCAACTACTCATAGTATTTCATGTAGTTAACAAGAGATTTAAAGTTACCTAAATCTGAATATGCTCGTTTATAATTATTTATTTATTTATTTATTTTTGTCTTGTCAAAATAATCCTCTTTTATTTGTCTTTATATACATTCAATTGCTAACTAACCCACCTTCAATTTAGGTATTCCTTATTTATTTCTTTGTGTACTATTATCAATCCATCATACATCAAATAACTTGGTGGTTGAATAGACACGATCAATTAAATTTATTATTTTTCGATTCAAATTTAAAAATTGATAAAATTATAAGCATAATGAATTCAATGTTGTAAACAGTCTTAACATAATTTAATCATTAAATTCATCGAAATTATACTGCAAAAAAAAAAACAAATTAAATTACTTGTAAGTTGTAATAGTAGAGAGTTTTTGGCAAAAAACATCTTTAAACTATACCATCAACTTAAATTACATTCTTAAATTATTTTTCTTAACAAAAAACATCCCTTAATTATTTAAAATTTGACAACTTTCATCCTTTTGTTAAAATTTGTCAATAACTAACAAATTCTTCACAACAACATGTACGGTGCACACTACTCTCAACAAATTAAACTCCCTAAATCACCCAATAAATCAATTCTGTTCATTCTACATTTATCTAAAATAATATTATAATTTTTTTTAGTAACAACATTTTGCATTAT
>JAJOOR010014282.1:0-29770 GCA_036250505.1 Solanum acaule | reverse complement strand
ATAATTATATCAATTTCATACTGAGTTATGATTATTTTTTCATTATATTTATAAATAAATAAAAAAGATTGGTATGATTTTGTATTTGCTCCCAAAACAAATGACATGTCCTTTTTTTTAAATGTGGATGTTTCTTTTATCTCAAAATAATCTATATAACATATAAAGTTAGACAAAAGAAGAATGACATGATGTATCTTTTTAATGTGAAAATCATTTTTTCCAATATCATATGCAATTTAAAGTTTAATAGAGTTCAATTTATGATGGTTATTAATAGCTATAAGATGAAAACACATGCATTCGATAAAAAAACATATATATAATCTAAATTCTAAAGGATCATGAAAAGACAATTATTGTCTCTTATATAAAATTATAATACTAATTAATATTTAATTATATTTAGACTCCCTTTGTTTCATTTTATGTGGCACCCTTTGACTTGATACGGTGTTTAAGAAAAAAAAAAAGACTTTCAAAATTTGTGGTAAATTCTATTTAATTGTAGTAAAATAATATTTGTGGGGATGGACTATGAAGAAAAAGGTGTCACATAAAATGAAACAAACAGAGAGAGTATGATTTTTAGGATCGCGCGAAGCGCGGCCAGTTACACTAGTTTTATATATATATATTGGATTGGGCTTTGGAATTAATGAATGTTTGAGCTCTCGACATCTTAAATGTTGGTCCCCTATTGACTATGCTTAGTAAGGTTTAGATATACGTGGAAAAACACTAACATATTTTGTTTGCACTAGAATTCGAACTTTGATTTTTCGTGGTTTTTATCCACTTCATTAATTATTATTAGCCCACATCTTTGTTTGCTATTCATATACATGATTTTTTATTTTCTAAAAAGCTTTTATAGAATATAGAAAAAATATAGAAAATAAACCAACAGATTTCCAAGAGAAAAACTTACACAAAGTTTTGGGCCTAAATGCGATGAAGAACCATGGGCCTTTTGGGTTATATTAGTCCAATTAACTACATATTGAGAATTTAGCATAAATGATATATTGAGAATTTAGCATAAATGATATATTGAGAATTTAGCATAATAAATATATCGAAATTGGTGGTCTTTAAATTTTTAATTCTCACTTAATTAAAAATTATGGGTCAAAATATCCTTCATTATCTAACATAAGTAGTGCAATATCTAATTTACATAGCATAAATTTAAGTATTTTTGTCTTGTCCTGCAAAAGTTCATAGAACTAAGAAGCATAACTTTGTGGTTTTTCAAACTAAATTTATGCCTTGCGATTTTTATTTTTGCCTCGTAAGGCATAACTTATACCTTGCAATTTTTTTAAACTTTTTACATTATAAGACATAATTTGTGTCTTGTGTCTTGTTCTTTTTTTACGTCAAGGATTTCTTTCAACTGTTTCTTGTTACATATGGTGCTAAAGACTAAATTTAAAGAATTTATTTGAAAGACAAAAATTAAACACCATCCCAAAATACAGATGGAGGCCCATATAGGTTCCATGCCTTTCAGGGTGTTTAGAAGTCAAGATTAATTGAAGAAATAATAATTTATTGGTAGTTGAGCCAGCAAAGACACTCATTCATGTGTTGTCTTTAGTCATTAAATAAGACAAAAATATTTAAAATTAAGTTTAATATTTTATTTGATTAAAAGTATATTTAAATTCATAATAAATTTATTTCTTGAATTTGATATTAGTTTATTCTATTTGAAAGTAGGATAAATTGATATCAAAATTATAATTTCGAAATAACTATGTCTGCATCAAAACAACTCTAATTAGTTGTATTTTAATCAACAAACATATGTTAGTAGATAGCTTTCTTTGACCAAATATTGGAAAACTAGTACAACTAGTAAGACAATCCATACCTAAGTATTTTATGTTCATCCATAATTTCCAAACACAACAAATCGAATAATACAGCAAATCTTTTTCCTATTCTTTTTCAATTTTCATAATAATTAAATTATTATTATTATTATTAATAATAATAATAATAGTAATAATAATATGCCACAAACGTAACGGAGAAAGGGAAACTTAATGTTAAATCAAAATAAATTTGTATCACCAAGAATTGTAGTCAGATGAAGTTTTTCTTAACTAGATCTCTCTAAATAGAGTAGATAAAAATTCATTAAAAAATCTTATGTGATGCGAATTTGATTCAATCGAAGCAAAATGAATAATGAATGAAAAAAAAAAACTTGCTATTCACTTTATATTATGTCCAATTAAGGTAAGTTTAGATTGAGTTGTTTTACTATTTTGTGTATAGAAAAAGACGTTCAGTAACAAATTTGTTTTTATATTAACTTTAAAAAATAGTTAATATATATATATATATATATACATATACACGTATATCTTATAATTATAAAAGCTACATTTGTTGAATGTGATAAAAAGAAAGACTTTAAACTCTAATTAATTGTATGATAAAAAAGTGCCATAATTCTTATCTTATTTCTATTCCCGTCAATCAAGCAAATAGCAAATCTAGAAAAAGTCTTGGTTCAATTTCCCTATAAAATGTCCATCAAGAAGATTATCCTTTAAAGGTCGTCAAACGCACATTAAATATCACGCAATGAATTATTTTTTTAATTGTTGAATTCTATCTTCAACTAAAAGCCTTCATCAATATTATTTATGAACTTTTTAATGTTATCATCAATCACCCTGTCGCGATTCAATTTTTTAAAAGTAAAAAAAGAAATCAAGCAAGAAAAAAATAACAAAACAAAAGACAAAAAGAGAAGATATCAAACACTCACATTTTCTCTATAAAATAAATAAATTTATATTCACAAAATATCAACATGACATACAAAAAAAAGACATCAAATCAAATGATTCTTCTTATCTTTTTTGTACCATTACACGTGCAGAGAATACCAACCCTAAATTACAAATAATTCACTAAATTACAAAATATTCACCTAACTCATTGCCTAATTAACAATTTTTAATTTTCTTGAAATATTGCCACCTAATAAAATTATTAAAATTCCACCTCATCAATGAACAACAACCCTATTGGTCCGTTTTCCCGTTGACCGGATCAACTTTGACCAAAACCCTTCTTTCTTCTTCTTTCCATTAATTCCAACTCTACCCCCTCTTGCAACAAAAGCTATTGACCTACTCTTCTTCAACCCCCCTCCTCCTCCTCCGGCGTTGGCGGCCGCTAGCGTTACGAACGAATAGTGGCCGCCAGCAACATCGGACGTGATCCGACGATGTCCAATTGCACCTCGTGGAGAGGCGCAATTGGATGAGGAAGCGGAGGAGGATATAGAAGAAGGAATTGATGAAATTTTAGCAATTGTAGTTGTACCATTGATCTTTGATAGCTTTTCTCTCAAACAACATGAACATACTCCTGGTTGTTGTTTGTGTTGTGGATGCTTCTTGCATATAACTATTGGCTCCGAAAATGCCATATGATGATATGATGATATGACGATGATCGAAAATAGAAAATCTTGAAATAAACTTTAATTTCTCTATGTAAATTTGTACCTTTGTTTTTGGTCACGTAGATGAGTTTTGAACTTATGTAAGAAAAATATGAAGAAAAGGGTTTATATATATAGTGAGAAGATGTGTGGTGTGGTGTGGGGGTAAGGGGCGTTAGGTAGGGTGGTTTTGAGGGGTGGGTGGGTGTTTATAGAAGGAAAGTGTGTGGAGGATGCATGGGTGAATTTTGGCCTCGTGTGAAATTGGAAATTGTGTATAATTTTTGGGGAATTAATTAAGAAACGTATAGCGACCGTGTGGGACACGAACCGACTTTATTTTTTTCCCATTATATACGTGTATGTTGTGTGTCATATACTCGGTTCATTTCATTTTGCTTGACTTATATATTAAATTATTAATATATAAATATGTTATTTTACTTGTCAATTTTAACAAATAAAAAGTTTGGTAAGGTTAGTTTGGTAAAATAACTACATTAAATAATACTTCATCTGTCCAAGTCCAACAATACTTGTTCACTATTGACTTTATAGAATAATTTTACGATCACCCTTTGAATATAATAAATACAATGTCTTGAAAAATGTAATAGAGAATAACTATAAATAATGATAACGGTAAATTAGGAACTAAGTATAAAATTATTCATTGATTTCATAAAATTGGACAATATTATTTTATTTGACGTCCCAAAATAGTAAAGTGGACAACTATTAATGGACGGAAGGAGTAGTAGTCAAATAGTTTAGAGTTTTAACACATCAATAGTAAGGTTAGTTTGGTAAAATAATCGTTAATTAAAACCTTTTTAAAAAAGTATGTCAGGTTAATATCAAGTAATATGAAATGGAGGGAGTAAATATTTATGTTAATTAATTTAATGGCTCATGAAAGTTTAATGATGTTTTAAACGCATAATAAATCGCAATTACTCACTTTTTACGCATTGTATATTTTTCCTTTTTCTGGTCATAACCAGTGGCGTATGCACATGTATACCAGAGTGTCCAATTGGACACTTTTTATCGGAAAAAATATTGTATATATAAGTAAAATGATACACAAAGTAATTAAATAGCATATATTGGACACCCTTGACATAATAGGTTGTTATAGTCTAGTGATTTAAGATGTCTTGAATGTGTGTTTAGACATCTTTTATGAGTTAGTGCTTTATCAGTTACTAATTACTAATCACACGTGGAATTTGTATTTAACTTATAATAATTAAGCAATTCATATATTCAAATTAATTTTAAGTTGTTGAATTGTATAAGAAATTTAACTAAAAGTTTATGTTATATATCTTTATTTATTTAATTATATTTCTAACACGCCACTCATATGTGAGTTTGCTTCTCTTTTTATGGATCGGGTAAATAACTACTAAGTGGTATTGGTATAAACTTTAATTCAAGACTTTTGTTTATTACGGTATCATGTGAATTATATAAACACTCCAATATATATATATAACCATTCCATCTAAATTTTAATTTATTAAAACAATATTTTTTTTTATTTGCTCAACTTTTTTTTTATCTTTTAACACAAGTGGCTTTAGTATATTATCCAGGACCTCACGTAGTGTTAGTCCAAAATTGCTATTTATTTCCATATGAAATACGTGTGATTTTTAATTTTTTAAGTGTTTTTTTTTCTCAGACACAATTATTGAAAAAGAAAAAGATGCTGATGCGTTATCTTTTTTCTAAATTATTATATATCTAATTATTTTGTCGACAAATTACTGAAATGAATTATAATATTTTGAAATGACGTATAATTTTTCTCTAAGTAGTCAAATTATATGTAATTAAACACCTACCTAGAACATGACTTTTTATTATTATTATTATTATTATTTATTTTTCTTTTAGTCAAAAAAGATTGCCATATAGTTCGTGCGATGTAATACACACGGAAAATAATAATCATTAAAAGTTGAAAAATAAAAGAGGGTTACATGTAATTAATTAAGTAGGCCATTTAAAAAAAAATATTTGGTCAAATTAAAGTCTTTAACGTTACTTTTGCGGCACAGATTATTAAGTCAAAAATTTCACGTTAAGAAAATACCAATCCTGATGTCGCATGCACACGAGGGGTTCAACTCGGATTTATATATCGTTAGCGTAAATAATTTTTTAAATTATTAAATTATTTAAAATATATTTATAAGTATTTTTTCTTTAAATGTGATTTAAAATCTTATAAAGTTGTTAAAATTTCATTAAAAATGGGTATGGTTTTTTTGGTTCGATAAAAACATGAAACGTGATATTTTAAAGCTGAAATTAAAGTTTTAACGAGTGGTAGGTGAATAAACTAGTTTTAATCGGGGAGGGATATATACCGTTAGTTTTAGTGGATGATGGACAAATATAAGTCTAAAATATGATTGTAGAGGTATATTTGTTTAAAATGTATGATAAAAGATAAATATGATTTATTTTCGATATATAATCAAGTGGAAATATGACCCTTTTTCATAATTATTATTGATATATAATAAGAAATAAGAAGACAATAGTTCATTGCTGTAATGAAGCTTTTACAACTGTATGTAGTTAGCTGGAGATATAATTAGTCAATTCTTTCAATTCAATATAAACGTCATTTTAGTCAAATTAATTTGTTGAATATCCATAAAAAGTGTTGCCTAGGAAATTTTAGAAAATTAAAGACACTATTTCTTATTTTTTTTTTATTTTCTTCTGTTATCATATTATTTGTTATTGTTACTGTTCTTTTCTATATTATCCTTAATTCTACTATATTTTCTTTTCATACATGTGGTATATATACTTACTTGAGCATGGTTGGTCCGGAACAATGTCTTTACACTTACAAGATAGGTAAGATTGTGTATACATCATTCTTTCTAGATCTCACTTGTGGAATTTTATTGAGTATATGTTATTTTTGCTTCTATTATCCTTCTACTATATTTTCTTTTGATACCTGTTATGTTATGAAATTAATACTTTACTTGAGACGATCGAAGGTCTATTGATGACAACATCTCTATCTTCATTAAATAAGGGTATGAAACTTTGTACACACCACTAACCTTTAATTAGACCTCAGTTATGAGATTTTACTAAGTATGTTAATTGTTACTGCTTATTCTTTTTTCAATTCTACTTATTCTCCAATAAATGATTAAAAAAATCTTAAAAGAGAGAGAAAATAGTTTGAGTAAATAAATAAAGAGTAATTCAATAAAAATTAAATAAATTTTATAATAAATTTATAATCAAATTAACGTTCTTAATGACTTAGCTTGTTCAATTTGCATTGTGTGCAGGAATTCACCTTTAATTTATAAACCTATTTAACGATAAATTAACAATAAACTCTTTAAAAATCATATATTAGTTACGTACTATCGATAAATTTCATAACTCTTTTTTTGTGTGCATTGGAAAATAAACACATTGAGACAACATAGACTCAACCAATAGTGTCGGAGCCTTATGTCAAGAGGTGTCGAATGACATCCTTTTATCAAAAAATCATTTTTTTTATAATGTCTATTTTTTTTATATACATTATAACACTTTATATTATAAAATTTCTGATTCCATCACTGATCGGAGCGATTGAAAAATAGCCTTACGTGGTGGCTGTTGTATGTTGTCAATAGAATACGTGACATCCTACTCATTACATAGTTTACTTATAATTTTTCTTTTTTCTATATTCTTTATAATATAATGATGCACGTGAAATTGTCTGATGAACAAACGACCAAAGATTTATAAAATCTCAAATGATTCCTTTGCTATGTTATGAGTTTATATAAAAATATTGTAATTATAAGCTTTCGATACAATTAATCTACTGTAATTTGTTATCTGTAATTTATTTTTTAAATTATTATTTTTTCTTACTAGGATGAACAAGTACTTCGATTAATTATCATAGGAATACATATTTTAAATTCTGAATTTGCCTCTAGCCCAAGTCGTACTCATGATTGAATATAGTATTTGCTTGACATAATTGATTAAGAAATAAAGTTTTGACCCTTGTTAGGCTGATGATAAGCGTTTGACCATAATAAATGGTATATAAAGCCAAGATCGACCATAAAATTGATTATCAGAATTCATGTGAAAGGTGTCACGCGGGAAGGGGATTATTGGGTAACACCAAGATTCTATCTATATCATGGCACAAGTGATGAGTTGGGAATGACTTGTATTCAAGTCATGATTGAATATAACATCTAGACTTGTTATTTAAGAAATAAAATTACATTAATATTATCAGTCATAACTTTTGTCACGATGTGATCAGTCATAACTTTTGACATGATGTACTTGATCTTAATTATACTTCTATTAGCATTTTGTTTAAGGAAATATATATATATATATATATATATATCGTTCCCATGCGCATTTGCTCTCTCTTTGTTTCTTGTGTGGTAGACAATATATAGACCACATACTTCCCAAGATAATAAATAAATTAGTATCATTTCTATAAATTAATTCATTACCCTTATTCTTACATAATTTTAGGTATGTTTCCATTTTTTTTGTTTATACAAATATTTACCATGGTCAAAGGAGAACATGGTATAATCTTACAAAATACATGAATGTGTTGTTTTTTATTGTACATTCATGCATGTAATATTAATAATTGATTAGATCCATCAAATATTAAATTCATTACTAATTAGGTTCACAATAATATGATGCATATACCCTTTAATTCTTTAAATACAACAACAATAATAATAATTAATAGTATAATCAATATAATTTTACGAGGTTATCGGAAAAGTATAACACATACGCATATTTTATGTTTATCTTAATTAAATAAAAATATTTTCTCAAATAAAAATACTTATCTATGTATGATGATATGTGTGTGGAGAATATTGATAAATTATAGCAAGTGTATATATTGTAACAATTATCCACCATCAACGGCGAAAATGGAACAATCTTGATTAAATTAATGGTTTAATTAGAGGACCATTTTTATTTTTTTAAAAAAGATAACACGTGTTCATTGTTGAAGATTTGTTCCATTCACGTAAATGACTTTTGCAAATATATTTGCATGTAACTATGTAAATAATTGGAAACGTAAAAAAATGTTAAGTATACTATAAGGATGTTGTTTGTCCGAGTATCTTTTTGGTTCGTAAGTGAAATATTAGTCTTATAGATAATATATACAACTCGACCTTTATTCTTAGTTTTGATAGACAAAGTTACCTGATACTTGTTATTGATGGAAAATGACAAAAATAAATTTTTAATAGAGAGTATATAACGTGACCACGACACTAGATTAAATCTTCCTAAATAGTCAAATGTATTGTTGAAGGCATGTTCTAAAAACTATTTGTAATTGAAGGGAACATGTCTCATGCGTTGAATATAACAAGGAAATACCAAGAAATTAATTTGTTGTGATTCTATGTATCATATCTTAAAAAAATATACGTATATATATTGTGGATCACATTTCTTATTACATAATTTAAATGATACCAATATAAATTTTGTCTTTGTCAAAAATTATAACTTGAGTTTTGCCCCGATCTGCAGCTTTTGTGTTGGATATATTATAATATTATAAGCAAATAACTAATTTTACGTTCATAAAATAGAGATCTTAAAAAGAAAAGGAAAAAAAGGATAATATTGCGATGGTAAAATTAAATTAATCTCTACACACTCAAAAGAAAGTGTATTTTTTGATGCCTTCAAATAAATGGGGTGGTACGGAAGAACATATTTTTATATTTGGTTTGTCATTTTGTTTTTTTTTTGAAAAATACAGTCGGAAAAATTGATTTTGTTGTTTATTAATGGACTTTCTAAGAGATTTTATTTTGGGCAAATTACAGAAATCACATATTTTTAAGGCAAAATTATAGTCTATCCCTTATAAGTGTATAATTACAGAAATCCCTCAAATGGACACAATAATATAAGCGCTGATACATTAATCTGATGCGCGAGATACATTAATCGTTAAGTAAGATACATTACATTTTATACATGATACACTAATCTGATATACATTTTATACATGATACACTAATTTGATGCGCGAGATACACTAATCTAATGCGCGAGATACACTAATTTGATGCGCGAAAATGAGGGATTTTGGAGATTTGTAAAACTTAATGGGGATAATGGTAATAAGTAAATTAAAAGGTGAGATTTCTGTAATTTTTCCTTTTATTTTTAAATATAATACATAGATCTAAAAACAAAAATATCATTTTCTTCTATTTAATTTCTAAATGGCAAAGATATTATCTCATATAAGTGTTACATCCCAACCACCCCACCGTCCACACCTCCACCTACCATAATATTTGTCTAGACGGTATACAATTTTTTTCAGATTATATGTGTTTTAACCAAAAATCATATGATGAATATACATGGGCCAAATATAAGTATAAAGTTTGTGGGCTTATTATTAATTTTGTCCAAGTTGGATAGCCTATGGTCCAATTGTCATTTCGGTTCCAACTTAAACTACAAATGGCATAATAGATAGCTTTTCCGCAAAATTTCAAATTTAACAAGTTTTATTTCACGCTCAATATTCTAACTTCTAGTTTTGAACGTTTACTCATTGGATAAGTGATATCAAAAATTCAAAATCATTCTTCTTTCAAAAACATGACGTGTAATTTCCTAGTATACCAATGGCCGATGATAGGCCACTTCATAGAAATATAAATGCATAACATGTAAACAAATATTCAAATTTGATCTCAACTAGTAAATAAATATTTTAACTTTGAGAATACACATTCAGACGCCTCAATTCAGTTTCACCTAACAACTAAATAGTCCAACCCGTGATTCGTCCTCTCTATATCTCGTGGACACTCAATTATAACAATGTTTAAATACCAACATGGGTTGTGATGCACTGGTGGGAGTGCTTCACCCTTAACCAAAGGTCTCAGGTTCAAGCCTTGGATATGAAAAAAATCATGTTGGGAGCGCCACCCCCGAATGAGCGCCGAAACAAGAAAAAAAACGATATTTAAATAATAACAAGTTAATGTGTTTACGTATACATACTCAAAGTTGGTTACAAAACAAATACAAAAGTTTAGCGCCTCTTTCTCCTTCATCCGTGCCTTCAAACCCAAGCTCCCATGTCCATGTAGCAACACAGAGTTTTAAGCTTTAAGCTTTCAAGCCAAAATCGAAAAATGAAGAATGCCCAAATACCCAAATTCAAATCATTGATCTCGTTAAAAGAAACAGAAGCAAATTCCCTTTTATGGCCGCCAAAATTTTCTTCACTGTCATCATCTTTACAACAATATATCAATTCAGACACTCCTATTTTTGGACAAAAGATTCATTCATACATTCTGAAAACTGGGTATCAACCCAATACCAATATAAGTATCAAATTGTTAATAGTTCACTTGAAAAGTTCTTGTCTTTTTTATGCCCGCCAAGTGTTTGATGAAATGCGTCAACCAACTCTTTCTGCTTATAATTACATGATTTCTGGGTATGTGAAACATGGGTTTGTTTTAGAATGTTTTAATATGGTTAGAAAGTTGTGCCTTTGTGGTGAAACTCCAGATAAGTTTACGCTATCAATGATTTTGAAGGGGTCCACTATTAGCTATGCAGAGTCGTATTCTCTGGATATTGGAAAGCAGGTTCATTCCCAGGTGATTAAATGTGATGTTGAGGGTGATGATGTGCTTTATACTGGGTTAGTTGACTCGTATGTGAAGAGTGGGAGGGTGGATTATGCGAGGAGAGTGTTTGATTTGATGTTGGAAAGGAGTGTTGTTTGCTCGACGTCGTTGATAACAGGGTATTTGAATCAGGGATGTATTGAGGATGCTGAAGATGTGTTTAGTAAAACAATGGAGAAAGATGTTGTGGTGTTCAATGCGATGATTGAAGGTTATAGTAAACATATTGAAAATGCTAAGAAGGCGATTGAGGTTTATATTGACATGCAACGTTTCGGTTTTAGGCCTAATATTTCTACTTTTGCAAGTATTATTGGGGCTTGTTCTGCTCTAGCAGCATCTGAAATTGGTCAACAAGTTCAAGGACAGCTGATGAAGACTGAGTTAAGTGAGCACGTTAAAATTGCAAGTGCTTTAATTGACATGTATTCTAAGTGTGGATTGGTTGAGGATGCAAGAAGAGTCTTTGACCACATGCATGAGAAGAATGTCTTCTCATGGACTTCCATGATTGATGGATATGGGAAAAACGGGTATCCCGATGAGGCACTTGAACTATTTAGTATAATGCAAGAAGATCATCACATTGTTCCAAATTATGTTACATTTCTAAGTGCTCTCTCTGCTTGTGCGCATTCAGGACTAGTTGTTAAAGGAAGAGAGATTTTTGAAAGTATGGAGAGAGATTACTATATGAAGCCAAGGATGGAGCATTATGCTTGCATGGTTGATCTCTTTGGACGTTCAGGGAGCTTAAATCAGGCATTAGATTTTGTAATTAATATGACTGAAAGGCCAGATTCTGATGTTTGGGCAGCTTTGCTCAGTTCTTGTAGAGTGCATGGAGATGTGGAATTGGCTAATTTAGCTGCCAATGAGCTTTTCAAGCTAAGTAGTGGTAGTCGTCCAGGGGCATATGTTGCACTATCTAATGCTCTTGCAGATGCTGGTAGATGGGATGGTGTGAGTGAACTTAGGGAGATTATGAAGATTAGAGGAATATCAAAGGGCACAGGCTTCAGTTGGGTTGGCAGTGATGGTAGTTTGAAAGCTTTTTTTGCTGGACAACAGACATAACTAAAGGTAATAGTAGCAAGTTTTCACTTTTTATTTTTTATTTTTGCGAGAAGGAGTTTTCACTCAGTTAATCTGATAACTTGTTTTTTCTTTTAATATACAGTTTAAGGTCTCCAGAGCCTGGTAGTAAAGAAAGGCATCGTTGCCAATCTGAAGCGACTTAACCATGCCTGAGCAGGAAGATAGAAAGTTGACATGTGACTAGTTGAAGTTACACAAATGGAAAATATACCTCCTCAGCTGCATGGTTTGGCTTTCTTCACTCTTGTACAAGGATTCAAGTTCACATACTTGAGTTTGTTTCTATCTCCTTCAAGGATTCAATTCTTTTATTGTTCCTATCTTTCAAATTCAAGTCTCCCGCTATCCACACTCGTGTCAGGGGTGAAGAGAAATAATTTATTCATAGTCAAATCATACTAGCAGAGTCTGCTAGTGAGAGAGGATTCCACTTTCCCGCATTTATCGATCAGGATCCTCAAGGCACCAAGAACGTATGTTTCTTTGCATGGTTGGCAGCTAGGGACGAGATATTGACAATGGATGAGCTAATGCAGCATGTTTGTTGCGGATGTTCCTGATTTTGTTTGGGTGTACAATGTGTAATGCTGTGCACAATGGAAGAAGTGTTGCATTACTAGTCCTTCAGAATGAGGAAGAGAAGAAATAGGGCATGGATGTTGATCTGCTAGCTTTATTGTGGGTAACATGGAGGGAGAATAATACAAGAGCATTTAAAGGGGGTTGAAATAGATATCTGTTTCTAGTTTTCTTTTGGTGCAGCCACAGCGTCCCCTGTGTGTATAGATGATTGATGTCCTTTGTAGAGAATCATATTTTTGTGTAGGTTCTCTACGTTTTACTATACAACTTCTATACGGGGTTTCTCCCCACACATTAATAAATTTGTTTACCTTATTGAAAATAAAGTTGTATTTGAGATACTATTTGGTACAGGTTGGACAATCAGTATTGCCATGTGCGAGAACTGATTGTTAGATGAAACTGGGCAATAGTGAGACTACTGGAAACTCAATCAGTCAATTATAACAAAACAAAGGCTGACACTCAACTGTTGGAGTGCCTGACCAAGTCGAATGTGTTTTTATTTGTCTAAGTTTTTTCCATTCTCTTGAGCTTTACAATCAATAGCAGGTTGACATTTCTGTACAGTGTATGCAACAAAGCTGACCTTGTGGCTCCATAACATTCCAAGCATGTAGTTCTTCGCATTGCATGGAGCTCAAGTCCGTCTCCATAGACCGCCTAATTCATTATTGACTAAGGCCTAACAAGCAGACACTCATCTATTGAGTTCCAAAGTGAAGCTTTTAAAAGTGACTTGATTTCTTGGGAATCGCAAGTTTTACCATCAGTCTTAAGCATAACCTAGAACAAAAAGGGGATTAAATGTGGTTTCCTCAGCCGGCCTACACAGCATCAAGCGAATGCTTAAGTCTATCTATCAATTGATGTGATAAATTCAATCTTTTCTGGGGAACTTGACTTCTTGGATAATCTTTACCATTATACTTTTTTTTTTTTTTGGGATAATCTGATGAAAAGTAGGTCTTGTAATATTTAAGCATTGTTTGGCTATTAGGCATGTTAAATTTGGTCTTGCATATGCCTTCCGTCGGTTATGGAAGTTTATCATCCCTATATGTGGTCTGGTTCTTAAAAGAATTCTTTAATCTGGTCCAGGCATTGACAGGGACATAATGTGATGCTTCTGTTAAGGATTTGTGGAACTAAATATTCTATGCTTGGTGTTGGAATTTGCTGTTTCATGATTGTGAAATTGTCAAGAGGATGAAACTTATCAGTGCACATTGTGAAATTGCTGTCTCATGATTATGAAATTGGAAGTTACACGCTTAAGGTCTCTTGGTTCATGACTATTGGGGCAATCAGAAGTTCTTCCCGCATGTTGTTGGATAAAATAAACAGTCTACAATTCTTCCCACATATGATATTTATCTTGAGCTAGTAACAAGTTCTAGTTTTAACTGCATGTTGTTGACTAACCATTGTTCTTATGCATGAATAGGATTCATAGAGGGTAGTCAGATGATGCTGTCATTAAAATACTGGTGTATGGCCTTAAAGGTATTTATTTCTACTTGTGAACTTTGTACAAAATGTTGTGCTAGTAGTTTTTTCTGTAGTTTATTGCTTCTCCTGTTCTTATACCTTAATAGAAGAAGTATTTGAAGATAGTTCATCCTACTTGTTCATTGAAGAAGCTGGAGTCAATAGTGACAAACCTCAAGGCTATGCACTAAAAGTGCTGGAGGAAACTATGGTGTAGATTTAAAATGGAGACACAGGTTTTAATTAGCTTTCTCAATATAGAAGAAAAATTGATCTTTAGAAATACTGGGGAATTCCATGATTTGCTTGAAAAAGGAAAGCCAAAAGTAAAGAGTCAATAAATAATGAGAAAAACTTGTTGATTGCACCAAGTTCATTTTATTGAAATTGAGTCTCTGGCATGTAACTCTTTTTTGCCTTTTTCCGTAGTGATCAATGAAACGCCAAAGTTTGTTTTAGGGCTTAAAAAGATTACACCAGTTTAAGAGATTTAGTCCTGATTCTTTGATCAATGACTCCTTCCATCCCAACTCCTTTTTTTAAGCTTCATTGTGGATATTTTGGGTATGCTGCATCTTTGGTTAAAGTAGCTTAAGCTGATTGAGCATGTACAATTGACTTAGAAAGAGTCTATTCTTGTTTTCAAATTAGCTTTTGGTACCAATCATTCTGTCTTAACCCTTTAAAAATCAATATAGGTAGCCTTTACAAGTCGATAAAGGTGGCGTTTAGGTAGCCGGTATACGCCAGAAAAAGGTAGTCTGTAATCCTATCTTACAGCTTCCTGCTGCTGAAATGTACAACTTTTTGGATTTTCATGTAGTCCCATGATTGAATGTTAGAGGGTCATGCGATTCTTTTTTGGATTTTCTAGTAATTTACTCTTTTTAATAGCATTTAGTAATGTAGTCCTCGGGGAGGGGCTGCAAGGTGGGTGCTAATTTTGTTTGTGTGTAGATAACTTTTTCATTATCCTTCGGCTCCATCTTGGTCTGTTGGGGTAAAGATGTGAGGAGGTCCATGGGATGATTGTGATGTGAGGAACATTGACACATTAACTCATTAAGTGGTTATTCAAGCTTGTTTTCTGGTTATAATTTGGGCCATTATATTAAAGACTTTCTTAGCCTTACTTTCATGAGTTAAAAAATACTTTTTCTTTCTCTTAGTACATTTTATATTACAAATTTATCCCAAGTGGTTGTTGAAGGGTGGGAATTAGTAATGGTGACACTAAAGTTGTGATTTTTCAAAATAAAATTTCAGCATTTTCCCTTGGCTAATAGTTGGTGAATTCATTCTTTGAGCTTTTTCAAGAGATTCAGCTTGATCGTTGTTAAAAATGGCTCCGACTTCAAGAGCATTTTACTTTCGATTAAAACAAGAAATACTATTACATATCAAGCGATGTTAGCGTGGTATAAAGGTGTTAAGTGGTGAAGGTGTATCCTCAAGTTCTGCTTTATACACAAGTAGATATGTCAGTTGTTAACACATCTAAGAATATCGAATTCCATTTCTATTATGTCTGTGCAATTACATATTTCTACTGAAATTGTTTGATTAAAACCTTAAATTGATACATAGTCCAGCAAGATTTTAGGGTGAACATTGTACCTGGAGCTGTTGTTCACTAGAATTCTCATTAATGGGAAGCACTGATGCAAAGGTTGGACTAACAGTTTAAAATTTGTGTTTGGCTTTATTTGCAGAATATATGTATTTGACCATTAAATATCAGGAAAATAACAATCATGATTAATAAGAGTATGAAGGTGCTAAGTGTCAAGTGTCTGAACCTCAAATTTCTTCTTTATAGATAGAAATGATGAGAGATTGGAGGTGCTCATGCATCAATCTACATCAAAGTTTAAGGCTATTGCGCAGATGAAGCTTTTACAGTTGCATTTAAGCATGAATTGTTTGATTAAGTTGATATTGGTCCCGTTATTGTTTTATGTCTGAATGTTATACTAGGAGCGGTTCACTAGTTGAATATAGTCATCTCCTATAGCCATCTTGAGGAATGGTGGGACACAGACAAAAAAACAATCTTGCATGTAACCGAAAAGAAAAAATAAAAAAAGTTACTCAAGAGGATCAGTGTGCTTTCCTTTGGGAAAGAACAAAGTTATGTGGTCCTCTGTGCCCTTCTCTTTTGTTTGTTCTGTGCTTATGATGAACTTGCTTTCCTTTACCTTTGGGGGGTGAAAAACGTTAGGGAGCATTCACCATTACCACTCCTTGATAAAGACAATCCCTTTGGTAATCTTATAAACTGATTATTTGTTCTGCTTTCTCATAATTTGTTATTGGAGTTGTAATTTGTTTACAGTTAGGGGCGGATCTAGGAGGGGGCGAGGGTGTTCACCCAAACCCCCTCGGCAAAAATTTACATTGTATATACAATTGTTTTTTAAAAAGAATTACTTTTAGTGTATATATTTAGATTTTGTATCCCATGAACACAAGATTAGTGGTTGGCTCAGTGGTTTAGGAGTTCAAAATTCACCTTGAGGTTCCAAGTTCAAATCCAAGACTTCACCGTGGGAAATTGTTATCGAAGAATTGGATAAAAGACTAATTGTAGTTAATATTGTTGAGAGAAACTGAGAAATTTTGATCGAAAAATAAAAAAAGGGTGTTGAATGCATGCCCTAACACCATTTTCAGCTGCAAATCTAACAAAGCACATGCATGTGGCAGCTACGTGGTGACTGAGATTTTTCTTTTCATTTTACACTCGTGTTTTTGGTAGTTAGAAGTCTGATTTTAAATTTTCCGAGATGTTGATGCAGATAGTCAGTGTCACTTAACGTCTGAGCTACAAGTATCTTGCATGGATTAATCCTCTTCACAAGATCTTATGCACATGAAACATTGTCATAAATGAGGTAGCTGGGAAGTCCTATCAAGAAAATCCATCAATCCATGTTCTTCTGCCCCACCGATCACCAGGTCTCGCATATCAGGTCTCTAGCAATGGGGCTTTCGTCTTCAATCCCAAGTGACAAGTCACAATGCCATCTATTTTATGGAAAAAAAACTTCTCATTAGCCTCAAGGAGCAGGTAACCATCCCCACACCTATGATGTTAACCTTAGCTTTAGATAATATGAAGATGTGCTGGTCCCTTTTTTCCTTGTCATAGTCTATAATAAGGACTACTATATCCAACCCCGGAAAACAAACGGTATATGTAAACAACGACGACATACCCAGTGTATTCCCACAGAGTGGGGTCTGGGGTGGATACAATGTATGCAGACTTTACCTCTACCTCAGAGGTGAGGTAGAGAAGCTGTTTCCAATAGACCCTCGACTACCCGGTATAAGTAAAGTACCTTTTAAAACCCCTATTCATTGTTGATAGGAGTAGGACCATTATATTTATGCCCAGCCTAGGAGAGAGGGAGAGAGGGTTAATCAATATGCTGCAAGTTGTCATTGAATTGAATATACAGGAATTGGCTCTTCATTTTTCTTTTTTCGTGTATAGACATCAAGTCTACATCGATCTGATCTAACGGTCGTGAGTGAGTTCTTTTACAGATACCTTGTGTCTGGAGTAAGAATGAGCAAAGTCTTTTGTAGTCCCTTCAGAGTAAGTTTTATTAAAACTAGTTGGGTCCATGAAAGTTGACACATTGATTGTTTGTTTTTGTTTTGTCAACTTTTAGCCAAATTATAATAAAGACTGATGTCTTTTGGTAAAGTCTTCTATACTTGAATATATTTGCATCAACAACCTAATGTTTAACTATGGTGCATCAAGTCCCTTGATGTTCATGAAAATCCATAAAACAAGTAGTAATATATCTTATAGCTACATATGGGGGTTGTGATCACTGGTATCCTATACGAGAGCTGGTACGCTTTGAGACAGGCGAGTGATCCTAAGTAGACTTAACTGTGCTTAGTGATCATGTAAGGCACTGCAGGTACAAAGTTCACACTTGTTTCCTTTGGTCTGAATCGTATATGTATATATCGTTGAAAATACCTAAACATACATAATTAGGTTAAGTTTTGGACCCATTTCTGCAAAGAAGTTATGGATGTGCTGACATTGACGTAAAATTATGGAACCGCCTCTACATATAGGAGTACTTGATTATTCGTCTCATTTGAGAAAGTTTGTTTAGTTCCGTGCAAGTAAGCACTGATAATTGGTAAGTTGTCGCTTTTACAAAAAGCCTATACATGTTTAGAACAGTGCAAGTGACCAGTGGCGGAGCCAATATTTTCATCTTGGATATAGAAGCTAGTAAATTCTTGTTCGTGAATATTTGAACTGGTTGTTTAACTGGTCAAACAGACTGATTAAAGAAAGAGGGTAAAATGAAAGAAGATATTAAGTTGGAATGTTTGTGATTCCAACAACAACCAAAGAATATCTACTAGGAAGAAACCAGACAAGTTCAGTTTTTGAGTGCTTAGATAAGTTCAAATGGTCCAAGAAAAGTGGCCATATGGGAAAGGAGATTTCAGCTTTTAGCCACAAGTGTTGTGTCTTGTTGGTGGGTAGGTCAAATAGGTGGTGGCTACTGTCAGTTTACTCATGAAAGCATTTACACTGGCCTCCCTCTTTTGTAAATGGTCCCCTAGAACCTTGTAGTTTCTGAAAATGATATGTAACTAAAAATTTGTAGACATTTATATTGGGAAACTGTTGTGTTAAGATTTGGTTTTCTGAGACCATAAGTTACTATTTTTACTCATAGGCTATTCATAATTTCATATTTGATACAACAATAATCAATGTAGTCTCACAAGTGGGGTATGTATGGTGAGGATAAGATGTACGTAGGTCTTACTCCTACCTTGATGGGATAAATAAGTTGTTTCCGATAGATCCTTAACTAAAAAAAAAAGATATCAATGTTGTTATGAGCGTTCCATTTGAAAAGCTTTGTAGTCCATATAACAGATGTTTTCAGTTCATTTTCCTTCCTAACAATGGAGACTAAAGAGCAGGTTTTAAAGCTGTGTAGTCAGTAGAGATAGATACCTCAAGGTGATATTTTTTTGTCTGCTTAAATTTGATGAGTTAGAGTTGCAAGCGAAAGGTAACATATATTCGGTGAAGTAGTTAAGTTGTTTGTAAGCTGACTCGTACTAGCAACACCTAGAGGTGTGACCTAGTAATCAATAAAGTGTATATATAATCGTGAAGCCTTATTTTCAAATTTCAATAGAGAGAAAAGAATACTAGTAGGTGACTTGGTCATTACCTAAATCTCGATGGATAGAGTTTCTGATACCTGTATTGATGAGACATCAAGGTGCCTAAATGAGAAGTAGACTGCACTTGTAAACCTTATCTCATGGGTTCACTCGGCGTTTTTCATTCTTCACACGATTTTTAATAATCTTTCCAAAGTCAACCCAACCTCGTTACCTTTTGAAAAGGTGTTAAATAGCCTTTTGCCCTTGCGCCTTTAACAAATAATAGAAGAAAAATAAATATATATATAAATATATATATATATAAAATTGTAAATCATTTGAAGCATGAACAAAATCTTCTCTTCTTTAAAAACCTAACGAGTTTCTTTTCTATCGCGCATGGTGAAAGATTTTAAAAAAATGATACTACAAGCTAAAGAAGAAATCAAACAATTTTTTCTTTAGGTACTAAAGGGAAATAGCATATACTTACTTAGATTGAAATAACAGTTAACGTGTGCGTAAACGGATCCGAACATTACCATCCTAGAAAGAAATTGGATACTCTTATCATATAAGCAATAGTAATTATCAGCTCATAAAACATGGCTTGTGAAGCCAGTCAGCCAGCTTGAAGATGAGTCAGTATAGTGGGGTGGTGGGGAGTGGGGGTAGGGGGTAAGGGTAGGTGGGGTACAAATGGATTAGATGAATCTGATAATACATTGGGATCTGAGCCCCTATTAAAAGACAAATATGTATGTAGGGTCCAAGCCAATGGCTAGAGAGTCAAAAATGGCTGACGACTCTACAGAACTTAGGCAGGACCCACTTATTCATCACATCAATAAAGTTGACAGAAAGAGAGAGAAATGTTTATTCTCCTACGTGATGTGTGTGGGGCCCCATTTTATTTTCCGCGCGCTCGATTAAACGATGTCACGTAAATTAAGATTGACCGTATTAATCTTCAATTCCTCGATAGAATCATACATGCAAAGTGATCTTACAAAATAAGGTCCGGAGATGATGGAGGTATCTGCAGATTTTATTTCTATCTTTGTAGGGGTAGATAGGTAATTTATTTTAGGGTCAACTAATTTAGATATCGGTACGGAAAGTTTCATTTTGAGGGTAAAATGTTTCCTGCAAAAAGACAATTTCATAGGTAAAAATAAAATTTGAGATCTCTGTCTAAGACTAGAGAAATTCTATCCATCCCACTACGACTTTCGATGGTGTATCGATGGAAGGTGTTCTCCACTTGCTGAGGAGTAGAGTGAGAAGATTTTTTTTGGGGTGACGTGGCTCTGTGAGAAGTTTGTTTCATGGGCCCCATTTTTGTCGGATTTAAAAGACATTTGGACGTGTGATTTGGGCCCTACAAAAGAAAGTGGCCTTTGTTAATGGGCCCAATTTCTTAACAAGTGGATGGCCCAACTCAAAGGGGTCCCTTCTTTCAAAAATAGCAATCACTACATGGAGCCAAAGTTGTCAGCTTTTGCCTCTTCTTTCCTTCTCATGTCACACTTGAAAGGAATTTACTATTGTTCTTTTCTCCATTAGGTTTATTATGATTGTTTCACTACTGTATTTTCTATTCATGATTTTATTAGGGTTAACTTGAATTGAGGGTCTATTGAAAAACAATCTCGTTATCTTCAATATAAAAGAAAAGCCGTGCAGACATCATCCTATATATATCCATATATATTGAATATGTTTATTTGTTTTTGGGAATCCTTGGGTGACCCACAACTTTGTTACAGTCTTTGCTCTTCGGATGAGCACTCTATGGTGAACACTTTGTCGTAACCTGCTCACTTTCGAATAGCTTGCAAAATATACGGGAGATGTAAATTGCATTAGGCAAGCCCTTACAGGCTATATTGAATATGTTTTATTTGTTTTTGGAAATCCCTAGGAAACCCACAACCTCTGCTACAGTCTCTGCCCTTCGGGTGAACAATCTATGGTGACCACTTTGTTGTAACCTGGTCACTTTGCAATAGCTCGCAAGATGTAAACCGCACTAGGCAAGCCTTATGCGCGAGCTCATAACTGAGTGGCAGACGGAGGCTGAATTCAATCCCATGGAAGATTTGCCTCCCAACTACTCAATCATGTCCATGCGGGCTATATTGAATATGTTATTATCGTTGTTATCGACTAAATTAAAAAATAAATGTAAAGGTGCAAGACTCAATGTGGGGTGATGTAATTCAATTGTCTCTTCTTCTCAACATGGTTCATAGAAAAAGAAAAAAGCAAGGCAAGGAATCCATAAGAAACAAATGGATTAGTTAAAATTCATCAGAAACAATTATTATTATTTTATTATTATAACTATTACAAATTGTACTAAAGTTTATATTTCTATATTTGGACTTCACATTGGACTCTGTCCTTTGCTAAATTCTAAGTAATAAACCTAGGAACAGTTGTTAATAAAAGATGTTGAATTTTGTGCTGTCTGAGAATATCAAAACAAAAAACAATGCCTAAAATTTAAATGCAAGTGGGGGAGCCATTATCAATTTGTAGCTTTTTTTTCTTTTCTAAAAGATTTATCATATTGCTTTGTCTCAAAATAAATCATATCCAATATTAGAATTGTTTAGTACTACTAGTAATTATCAAAAATAAGAAATAATTAACGTACCATATGGTGAGATAGATATGATCCTTTCACCATGAATAAACAATATTTGTTTTGAAGCTTGGTACGAGTAAAATATCTTAACATGGAGTGTTTCTCCCTTATGAATCTAACACCTTGCAAATTACGACTGTTTATAGTCCGGTATATACTCTGGACATTGAATATAAAAAAAATTACTATCTGAGGTATTAGAACTAGGACTTTGATTTTATGGATTCTGAATTTAAAATGACTACTTCAAGTATTAATAATTGAGTTCTAAATTTCAATATGTATACATATTTTGATGATTTTATTACGTAATTTTTTCTTGTTTAAGTAAAGGCTACTGAAATTGCTCGAACCTACATCTTTCCGCCCCTAATTATTATGTCTCATTCAAATAGGTTAAGATCGACTATATAAATTCTTATTATTCCCTTTAACATTTACAAAAAGCTCAACATTCTCTATATGATGGTATATGTCATCCTTAATTATATACCTTAACATCATGAAAAAGAAGGCAAAAAACTTGATTAAGAATTTTGAGTGGAGTTTTATTAATTGTAAAAATAAAATATTAGCAAGTTGTTGATTAATTACTACATTGGATGATCTAAGACTAGGTCCCTAGCTAGACCCACTTAATTTTTAAATTTTTCTTTTTCTTTTTGTATCACTTTATTAGGATAAATTGCTTTACATTGGATCTACTCATATATATGTAAAAAAAAAGCAATTAAACACAATAGAAAGTGATAAAAATGAAGAATAAAGTGTAAGCAATTATGCCAATTAATGACTTCATAAAGCAAATTTAGTTAGCATAGACAAATTGAAAAGGGTAATTCCAAGGCAAAAACTTTATTAATTTCCACCTATGTAGTTTAATCAATAGTAAATTATAATTCGTCCAAAATTTACATCGATCAATTAGTCAATTGATCAAAAAAGAAAACAAAATCAAAATCATTTACAAGATTTAAGTAAATGAATTCTATTTTATTGACGACTTAAATATATGACAAAATATTATAATTACATTATAAACTAATTTAATTATAACGATCTACTAAATTCAACCCTTCGTATCATTATAGATTATATTATTTGTTTCTTTCTTTCTTTCTTCTTCATCGTTGTCTCTTTCCTTAATAATTGCAGATTAATATATAAATTAATTAATTAATTTACTAATTAATTCAAAATGCATATAGATATTTTAATGCATAAGAATGCACTCGAATTTTCTATTATGTGTCAACATAAGAACCAATCAATGCATGTGGAAATTATGCAATATTTCAACAAAAGAATCATTTTGCAATAAATAATTATCATATAAAAATATCTAAATAATTGCTATTACTATAAAGTTTCCAAACTTTTTCCAACTCATAATGTATTAATTCTTCAAGACATTATAAATAATATAATATACCATACTTTAAAAGGAAATAATTAGACAGAATACTAACAACAAAGAAATATCGAGTTAGTGGATTTGTCTTCCTTTCAAATGACCATACACCAATATTTTTAAAAATTAATTTACTTATTTTTCACTTGCCAATAATGAAAGAACTTTATGATATTTATAATCCTCTTTAACAATATTAAACTATTTTAAATGGTTATGTGATATTGGATTATATCTCCTCTAACTGAAGTTATGTTATAACTGAAGTTTAATTATTTTTGTTAGAATTTAAGTTATTTTGTTTGAACTTCAATCATATATGCATTATGCATGCACCTTGGATTGAAATGGCTGATGAAGTTATGCAAAAAACTCTAAATTATTTTTGTTTGAACTTCAGATACCACATATATAAAGTGGATATACATATCAAAAGATGAATATAAATTTTAAATGACAATATCAAAATAGTTTGCCCAGTGAAATTTTCACTTATAGATATTTATAATAAAATTATATATATATATATGTCAAATCCAAATTAACATTTTATTTAAAAATAATCAATCTGTATACAACTTATAGAATTATGTTATTCCTGAGTTTAGTGGTAAACGTTATTAACTCGGCGAGGTATAATCATGTTTAAAATTCCTCGCGGCTGGCTTAAACAGCTAATTAGTCGATAATTATGCCGATTGATTACAATATAGATAGTGACTTAAGTGTTAATTTCATCTTTATTAATAATCTAATCCCATATTGACTAATAAATACAATATTATCTTTAATGCGTAATATTTATTCTCTTTTTTTCCCCAATGGTTATGTCCCTACGTCGAATATAAAAACATATACCTAATGTTTTTTTTTAATCAAATAGAAATTAATTAAATCAAATTAAAGTGATAATGAACTTTGTGGATCACCCGTACAAGTTTTTTTTTTATAAAAAAAAGTAAGTTGCGAACGACACATATTAGGATGAGAGGTTAGGAGAAAGTAATGTGTTGTCTTGTTATACGTATATATTAGTATTCGTAGTACTGCTTCTGTAATTTTTTGACGTTCGATTTCTGTTACTAACGGTTATTTCTTATACTTCGATTAATATATTATTTTGCTCAGAAGGCTTTGTTATGCTTTCACTTTCGTTTATTCTTTTTTTTGGACTGTATTTTCTTGAGCTAATGGTCTATCAGAAACACCTTTTTTATTTTTGCAATAAGAATTATAAGGTTTACGTACACTTTTAGTCTCTCGTACTCTATTTTATGAGACTGGAGTATATTGTAATTTCTTTTATCCATTTTTGGGTAATTTTTCAGTCACCTAATTAAACCCAAATTTGGTTATCAATCTATGTCCAATTTACAAGTTGATATATTCATTCTTCCTCTCTAATTTTTTTCTATTTTTATACTGATAATTAAAATTAAGCTAGTGGTATGCTAATGATGGTTTAATTAATATGATAGTGACGTTGTTCCCTAGCTATATGGTACTGACTAAATGCATTTAATCTCATTTTTCTAATATTGGTGATTTCATCACTTAATTCCTAATTTCCTACTTTAAATTTTGAAAATTCTTCTCTTGCTAATTTAAATAGGAAAAAAAATGACCATTTAATAAAAACTTATGTATTTGATGTAGATTGTACAAAAAGGCTCAGACATATTAGTGGTATAGTATTACTTCTTTCGTCCCAAAATATTTATCATGTCTTGCTTCTCAAAAGTTAATTCGATTAATATTTGAAGTCAAGTCAAATTAGATTAATTTAATATTTTAAAATTTAAAATATAAATATTCAATAACGACACGAAAAAAACTGTAAGTTACAATTCTTAAAATATTGATCAAACTTCATAATGATTAAGCCTCAGGAAGCAAAATGTAAGAGATAGTTTTAAGATGATAAAATGTGAAAAGTTAGTGAATGTGAAAAGTTAGTGAATAATAGATGATATTATGAACCTAAACAATTCAAGAAATTCATACTAATTAAATAGTGATTAAAGTAGGTGATTAATTATTAACTAATTACTCCTTTTAACAAAGTGGAAGACATAGATTACCAATATTATAATAAGCACTTGAGCCAAGAAGTTGGAAGAAGCAATTGGTCATGAATTTCTTTTCTTTCCAATAATTATAAGCCTTTGATTTTGGGACATGTATCATCCAATGCATGCATTTTGTATATTTTTCACTCAATTATCGATACTCATTTTAGAGCTCAACTATTCATAAATTACGTCATGTAAGACTAATCGAAGGAAAAAAAGTGCTACCTACTAGAAATCTCTTTCTTATTCTTTAGTGCTCAAACCCAAAATTTTGATCAGAATATAAATTTTTTATTCATCTCAACACAATTGTTAGCGATCATACAGTACTCTTTAATTAAGGCTTAAAGGAACCACAAATGTCCACATCAATATCAGTCCATTGGCCGATACGAGAAAGAAAAAGGAAAATTACTTTTAAGTTATTATATTTCTTATTTTTTTTAGTTATAGTTAAAGTAATCGCATTACAATATTAGGCAAAAAAAAAAAGAAAAAAAAACGAATTTTTTAATACAAAGTGTTTCCCCTCTATGTAATTTGATCGGTTCGATTCCTAATTCAAACTAGTCAATAAATTTTGAAAATCAAATAACTATATAAAAAAAACTATTAATAATTGAGTCTTACTATCAATATGAGTTATATGATAGGATAATTAAAATTCCCGATTTATATTTTTGATCAAACGTTTCAGATTTAGTCCTCTCAAATCCGATGAAAAAAGAAGTGGAAAATGAGTCCCATTAGATACATAGGACCATTATATTTTGTGAAACCTTAGCACCATAGAAATGCAATTGTGGGAATCTCCGAAAATAATGCATTCCACCAACATAAACGGCTAATGTATTCTCATAAAATAAGGTCACATTAGGACTATATATATAGGTCTTATCATCGTACTTCAATAATAGAATCATTATAGAGTTTAGGGTTGGTTTATTGTCATGTCTAGATCAGTGACGTACACAAAAAATTTAATATGTGATGTCAAAAATTTACAAACCGCAAAAAGAAAAGCTGTTTTGTTTTCTTTTCAAAATTCGTTATATATACATAAATAACTTTTTACGATGTTGAAATAGTTTAGTATTACTTATGAGGCGTGGAAGAAGTCTTTACTATTAAGGTTCAATTACGATTATAATTGCATAAATAACTTTAATCGTAATCTTTTCATATATCTTGAATTATCAATAATTGTAACTTATAATACTTTTTACACATAATTTTCAAATTATTTCAAGAAACTTGAAATTCTCATATCTGAATCACAAACCATCTAACTCTCGAAATCTGAACTGTGCCTATATAAATACGAATAGATAAAAAGTTTGATAATGCCATAATCCGAAGAACAAGTCTTTATAGTCTGTTGGATCAAAACGGAAAATACATCAGGCGAGCGCAATTGGATTTTTCCGAACAAGCCTCAAGCTTGAATGAGCTCTCTAACCGAAAATTTCTTTCACATTTCCAAAAATTCAATTGCTCGTGACGGGATAGAGAAAGATGGGGGTAGGGACTGAAGATGGTTGGTAAGATGCTAGCGGTCTAACTAGGGTAAACAGATGAGCCGGTTACAGTGGACAATACCTATCGTGAGCTTAAAGAAGGAACTGTTACCTTTATATCTAGCTTGTGACAGTGAGTAAAGGAAGTCACAAGGTTAAGGTAAATTTGGTTTATGTTACACATGTTTACAAGAAAAAAGCACACACACTAGGTGTCATAGTCTATGGCATGTGCATTTGTGCAGAAATATAGTAAAGAGAGAAAAGGGTGGGAGATATTTTCCGCTTGTGGCCAAAAAAATTTTAGTACCAACAAAGGAGGTTAAGAAAATGGCCATTTGCTTTTATAGGTAGTGGGTAGTAGTACACATTTTTGACTATGTCCAACTAAAAATATTTGGAAGAGATTGTACCTTCATTTCAAAGGGTAGTGGGGGAGGGGAGGAGGGGGTTGAGGGGGTGGAGTGGGGAGGGGGTTGTAACATGTAATCATTTGAATTTCTTTCTGCTTAATAAAAGTTTTAATCTTAGTCATTTCGATATATCAATGGTTAATTTGCTTGTTAGATCTAGTGATAGAATCAGAATTTCAAATTGACGTCCTTTAACTTTGCTCCTGAAATTATTTACTTTTTAATAAATTTAAAGGATCAAAATTGTTTAGGAGTATAAAGGTCTACTATTAGCTCTAATCCTAGTCTATATTAATACTAAGATCTTTTATTTGATTTCCGTTCAATGTCTAGTATTTATATGATAGTTCGATTAATTTAAATTCGTGCATTATTGGTCCAATTTCTCGGAGCGGTGTTCCGAACCATTTTTACCATTTTCTCATATTTAACTCCATAAAATAATGTCGGAAATTACTCTCTTCTATCCACTTTACTTATCATCTTTACTATTTATTCTTTGGTAGGACCATACATATACATCCATTTATGCTTGATTAGGAGACAAGATTAATCAATAATCACACTTAATTAATTAAAGATTTACAACTTGTCTTGTAATATTGGGATATTGGAATTGGCTTTTCATTGTTTTGTATATATGATGGTCATGACTCATGAGTGTTAAGAGTAAGCAAATGTCTTTTTTCTAAGTCCCTTTTAGAGTAAGTTTAATTAAGACTAATCCGTTCAATCAAAGTTGCCAATTTAATCATTCCTTTTGTTTAATTGCCAACTTTTTGCCTAATTATCTCTAGGATTTGACATCTTTCATAAATATCATATTTGCATTGGTCATGATTCTTTTTCGTCCCATCAAAACTCTTGAAAATCATGATGAAATGTATTAAGGGCGTGTCAAATGAGTGGATTGTGCTACGTTTCAAAAAGAAATTCATAAGGAAATAATTTCTTTAATGGAAGTAGGGAAAACAAGTTTCATATAAACGATATTTCTAGTTCACTATCTCCGCACAATGCCCCCAACTTCCATTCCTTGACCATCCCACCCCATACCCCCACTCCCTGTCCCATCTCGCCCCATAGTATTCTGCTAAATTATATATAATTTTCTTTTTAATAATTTATATAAAAAAAAAAGTTCTTAAAAATACTTTTGTCATGTGTTAATATGCATGCTATAGTTCAGCACAACTTTTAGATGGGCTGAATTGAACTACTCAAAATTAATTGAGTGATTCATAACTTTATAGGCTAATTTTTCCACCCTGATCAAATTACTAAACAGAATGAATCATTGATATTTGTTCCATGTTTAATTAGGTCCAAAAAAATTTCTAATTTTAAAATTATTGGTTCATATTTTTTACTCATTGAAATTTTTCCGAATTTTCATATAAAATTTGTATGTTGCATTGATATATTAAATTCAGATGAATCCAACACGAAAGAGTCAATTAGTTCAATAATGGTCCAAGTTAGATGGATGAATTAAGTGCATGTGTATATAGGAAGGGTGTTTCAACTTTTAGATATAAGTTTTTGTTAAATATTGATAACTATATTGAACCTATACATATATATAGTCAATTTTCTCATAATAAACACTCCAATCCCCAATCTCTCATCTCTAGAATGGTCCCCTAGATTATGAAAAAGAAATGTAACAAAAAAACAAATAGATATTATAGGACATGTACATGCATATTAGTGATCAAATAGCTAGGCAATAGAAAAGAAAAATATTAAAAAATATAACTCGTGTTTCTTGTCTTTTTAGGTTTCTAATTATTACACACGAATTTAGAAAATATTAAATAAAATCTGTGCAAAAACTCTTACATTTTCGTGAATTCATACGTGACATGTTGAATCCCTTCTACCCAAACTAGATATATGACCCCGTGCCAGCATGGGGCCCAATATATATATATATTTTTATTTTAATTTATGTCATATTATGAAATTTGAGAAGTTATTGAAATTTTTATATGATTTTAAAAATATTTTAAATTTTTAGCTATTGTGATTTGTAGTACTTTTTTTTAACATAATTTTGAAAAAAATATTTATTACTCTGTTTGTTCTAATTTATGTGGCACACGCAGAATTTTAAATATTAAGCATTTTTTATATGTCTC
>JAJOOR010014281.1:0-29169 GCA_036250505.1 Solanum acaule | reverse complement strand
ACAACAGAAGTAGAAGAACAAAATAAAGAAAAAATCATAAACCGGAATCTAATGACAAAATTAGCAATATGTAATATGTGTTATATAGATGAATATACATGTGCATTTAGAGAATAATATTATAAAGGAACATATAGCACAGAAGAAAGTCAAAAAATAAGAAAATTATATTTTACAAAATTACCAAAACATTTTAATTCAAAAGTAATAAAAAGTTGGAATGAAGCAGGATTAACAGATGCCTTAGGAGCTAGAATGAAATTCTTACAACGATGGTTTATAGAACTGTGTGAAAAACATAAAGAAGAAATAAAAATGGAAAAGATATTAGTAAAAAATTAGCATGTTGCAAAAATAAAACAGTACCCCAATTTGGTTGTACGGATAGGTATTATAAAAAAATATATATATAAAAAATACAAATCAAAATATAAGTATAAAATACCAAGGAGAAATTATTACGTAAAAAACTACAAAACCAAAAGACCATATAGACCAAAGAGAAAACTAACGGAATGTACTTGTTATAATTGTGAAAAATTAGGACACATGGCTAAAGATTGCAAATTACCTAAAAATCCAAAGAAAAAACAAATATCAGAAATAATTTGTTGGTAATTATTGTGGGAAAAGGTGGCGCATAATTTAGTAACAAATTACTAACATTTTTTACCGACAAAAAATAGATATTGGTAAATTATCAATGGAATTGGAAATCTGGTGGTAAATTGCCAACTAAATTGATTTTTAGTTGGTAAAGTAACTAACAAATTCTGAATTTGTTGGTAAATTTGCCAAAAAAATCTTGTTTTGTTAGTAAACTTTGCTAACAAAATTTGTTCTCATTGGTAAATTACCAACAAAATCATTATACGTAGGTAATTTACCAATTGAAGTTTTATATGTTGGTAATTTACTTACAAAATTGTTATTAGTTGGTGACTTTGCCAACGGATTTGTGCTCTGTTGGTAAATTTTGCCTACTTATTTTGTTTTCCTGGCTAATTTTGTCACCAATTATCGCCCCATGGGTAATCTTCGCCAACACATTTCATGTTTGATTAGCCAAATGTTTATTTTTCAAAATAAAGAAGGAGATAATTACATTTTTATAAGTTGGCACAACAATGATATCAAAATTGACTCATATTTTACCTTCTTATCTAATTTGTCCTAGTGTCTATGTAAAATGAAACTTAATTTTCATCTATTAGCCAGTAACTCAAAAAAAATACCAATCTCTTCCTTTGCATTCTCGATTTTGGATTAGCTTCTCTTTATGCTAGTGGATATTTAATATTTATAGGGGTATGCATCGGCCGGTTCAGTTCGGTTTTATGAATTATCGATTCGGTTTATTGATTTTCAATTTTTAAATATGTTAAATGAATAACTAAACCAATAAGACATATTTTCTCGGTTTTTGGTTTATCGATTTTGGTCCTTAATTGTTCGGTTTTCGATTTAACCAATATAAATAGTTATAAGAATATATATGACTTCTCCAACAATTTGATGTGACAAGACAATAATGTAACTTTACAAATGCTCATAAAATAAAAATAGTAATAACTAACATGAAAAGAACTATACAAGTGTAATACAAAGAGAAATTAAGAGGAATAAAGTTCTTACTTTAGGTTTTGACATTTTGTATAATGTGAAATTGTGAATTCAAAGTCACTTTGAAGTGTGAATTGAAATCTAAAGGGCAAAAGACAATAATAGTGAGGTATTGAGATTAGTATTGAATATTTACGTACAGGTAAATTAGTAAATAATTAGAGTGTTAATGGGTTATAGGTTTACCCAATAACTCAATATTAAAAATCCAAAATCGAACCAATAACCCGATTTTTTTTATAAAATCAGTAAGAAATCATTAACCCAATAACAATAAATCAATAACACTTTTTTCGATTCGATTTATCGTTCGGTTTGATTTTTGCACACCCTAGATATTTACATTTATTTTAGTTTTGGATGTCTCTGGGCCTTGCCATCGGCATCCTTTATTTATCATATCATAGAAGTTCTATAGTGAGTATGTCTAATTATGTAGTTTCTCTAATAAAATACACCCTTATTAATTTAGATAGATTTTAAAAAAAAAATTATAGATTGTAATATAGTAGTGTCTCTATAGATTAATATTGTCTAGATCATGAAATATTATTATTTTGTAGAGGTATTTTTATCAATAAATTAATATATATTAATTTAAAGAGTATTTTTGAAAGTTAATGAAGGTTAATTTTGATTACATCTAAATCATCGTATCTTATTAATTTATGTATAGGTTAGCATAATTAAATGGATGCCGATAGAATATTGGATTACTCAGTTAAAAATGATAATGTTCAGAGGCCTCGAGTTTAGAAGAAATTATAGATACCATCGAAAAAAATGTTGATGATGAAGTTGAAGATAATACAATACCTTTGGAACCAATTACGAGTAAGGAAATACTTATTGCGTCTAAAACTCATCACAATTCTTTGGTAGTTCGAGAAGACAACACTAGAACTTCTGGATGCAATAAGAAAAGTTAGAGATGAGCTTCAACTAGATTTTAATGTTAACAAAAATAAAATAAAATATTAGAATCATATATCCCTAAATTATCTTAGATATTTTTGTAATTTAAAGAATGATTAATTTATAATATTAATGGGAAATATATTTATATAGGGGTCTTTCGAAAATATATTATCTTATCAAAATTGATAATATTTTTTCCACTAACTCAAGTCGGGACTGGTAAAAAAACTTATTTTAGAGAATTTATTAATTTATCGAATATTAATTTAGAGACTTATAAGTTATTATCCATTTTACCCGCGCATTCCCATTTCCCACTCATTTTCTGGGTCAAAATTTTCCCTCTCATTCTTCTAAGTAAAAAGAATATCCAGCCCTAATTGTAAGTCCTAATTTCAAGTTCTGCTTCTAACTTTTGAATGACGTTACAATAGATGTTAATTACTACTTATTTCATACTACTGAATTGTTATTTTTTAAAGACTTTTCCAAGTAATAGATTCATGTATGCTATATTTTACAAAGTTTTGAATTATTAGAAGATTGATAAAAAGAAAAATTGAGCATTCAACTTTCCAATCGATTAATAATGGTATTTTAGGAATGAACGCTTATACTTACTATAACACCCCAGAATTTTTTTGAACTAAGACTAGAACCATCCTTCGTTGTGAACGGATTTTACCAAGGAATTTAAAATTTCTTAGGTATTAAGGTCAGGTCACTAGATATAGCACCTTGAGTTCCAAAAAGAATTAAAGAGAATTCATTCAAGTCATTCCTTAGTTCTTTTAAGTTTTGGGTCAACTCAAATGACCATAACTTTTAGAACGGGATGAGTTAGGAGACCCATAAGATATCAAATGAAAGGTTTTGGAATCCTCTTTCTAATGCTACTGAGTTTGCTAATTTTCGAGCTCGTATGAGGAATATATGCCCGTTTGAAGTCGGTCCAAATAAGAAAAGTTACCCGAAAATATGAGGGGTATTTTGGTCTTTTCCTTATCCAATCGGATTTAAAAGTTTTTAGTAAGGTTTTAGGAGTCTAATAATCATTTTCATTCATCCCCAAGAGCATTTAGGATTTTAGAGAGAAGATTCAAGAGGAGAAAAAGTTCAAAGTTTCAAACGTTCGTTCAAGAAATTCAAGATTTTGCCAAGAATCTAGTTGTTTGAGGTATGTAAGCTTCCATAGTGTTGGGTTTGTTCACCCACACGCCAATCATTAGTTTCATTTGCAAATCTATCCATAAATTTGGAGTAATTTAATTTCTTGATGAGTTCTTGATATATGTTCTTGAAGTTTCCTTATTGATTAAGTTTTGATGTAAGATTCTACTTGGGTCAACTTCAAACAACCACATCTCTTAGAATATAAAGAGTTATGTGGCCCGTAACCTATCAAATTAAAGGTATTTGAATCTAATTACCAACGCCACTAATTTTGCGTCAATCCAATTTCTAAGTAAAAAGATATGACTATTTTAATAACCTGATATAGTGCTATTACGAATTAGCCGACGGGAAAATATTAAAAAGCATCGTTTTTGTCCTTTTACCTCCAAGAAAACCCTAAACGAATTTCTTGACTAATAAAAGGCTAAAAAAAATCAGATTTTCATCTTTTAATCCATCATTATCTTTTCTCTCAAAACCTAGGGCAAAACCCTAAGGAAAAATCAAAGTAGAATACTCCATTGAAGATTCTTCTTCAACGTAAGTCTTTCTCCAAGAATTCCATTCTTTTCAACACAAATTCCTCCATACAATTATGAATCATTAATGAAAATCATAATTCTTGGCCATAGAGATTTCAAGAAACTAATTCAAGAATCTCAAGAAAGGTTTTCTTGATCGTTTACCTTCAAGCTAGGGTTTCAAGGCTTCTAACCAAGTTCTATTTCAAGATTCTTCAAGAACCTTGTTCTTCCAGGTATGTAAGGCTATCATAGTGTTGGACTAGTTCGTCCTCACGCCCTACATCTACTTTCAAATCAGTAAAAGAGAAATCTAAGATTTTACCCCTAGATTTGAGTATTCTTGAGATAAGTTGATTTGAGTTCTTGAGTTCATGGTTCTTTTATAATTTCTATTCCTAATTATTGAGTTTCTATATTTTAATTGAGATCCTTGAGTTGATTTGTTCATGTCTATAATTCAGCGTGAACCCTATTTTGAGTTATAGGTCTTGAGAAGATTTTCAAAGCCAACACTTGAGTTTTAAAATGAGTTTTGAGGAAGTAAGTATGAGAATAAGAAGAGTCGTACACATGAGTTCCATATTGTTATTTAGACCCTTGAGTCGAGTCGTTCTTGCCCACAAAATCCGCATGAACTCCATCAGTTGAGTATCTTTGAGAGGAGTAGTATCTTAAAGTTCTAAGTCTTGAGTATTGAGTTTCTAATCATTTTGGGATTATATTCCTAATCATGGGGCTACTTGATGAGTCCACAATTTGGACTTATTTAGGGTTATATTTTGATAGAATTAGTGCCCTCAAATGCATATTTTGTCTCAATATCTGATGAAAATCCTTAAGTTTCAGGTATTTGGAGTTTGAGGCAAAGCATGGACACTACGTGGCAAAAAGGAACAAGGCGGCTGAAAAGAACGGAGAAATGAAGGCCTGAAGATCGCCGAGCCCAGTTGGCGAGTCGCTGATCTACCTGCAGATCACCTTTTGTTCCAGTGCGCTGAGCCCTGAAGGAAAAGGTCAAGTTGGCAATGAAATAGAGCAATCGACGTGTCGCCGAACAGTTCCGCAAAGCAGTACCATATTGCCCAACGACTCAAAACGCGAAGAGGCTAAGGCTGAAGCAGGAAGGTGATGAAATCGACAGTAAGGTGGATCGCCGAATATATCGGCGATCCCAACTAACTTCGCCAAAGGGTCCTTCGCAACACATTTTCAAACACTATAAATACTTGTTTAAATTTCTAGCTTAGTATCATATCACTATTATTATTAGAACTTTTTAAAGTTTTGGAGAGAGTTTAAGTTTTAGAGGGATTTGGAGACTTTGTTCTAAGACCTTGAAGATTCAAAGGGATTCAACTCCAATAAATTGGACTTGGGTCTCGAAGATTCTTCACTCTTGACGTGTTTTAAGACTTAATCCTTCATACCCAATTGATGGAAACTGATATTGGTATAAATTTTTGTCTTTTTTACATGTCTAGCTAAAACCCCAATTCTTGGGGTTTGATTTTGTGAATATGGGTTAGATTTTTTGTTGGGTCTTGCTTGTTGATGGTTTATTTGTTGTTTAAATGTGATTTCGTTTAGTAGTTGTGTATGAACTTAATGGAGTAGTAGTTGCAAATACGATTTCATCTTAGTGTTTTCGGCTTGCTCGAGGAGAGGTCGTATAACTAAGACTACTAAATTGATAGCCGGTGGTATTGGGTCGACATGGGTTCATCTCGAGAGAGTGAATCCTAGTCCTTTTCCCACACATTCAGCTCGAGAGAGTGAATGGGCTAAGGCGGAGACTGTGCTTAAAGAGGCAACTCGGTGTTCGAGAAAAACCGAGTCGATTCGAGGTAAGTTACTCGAGAGATAATTTACCCCCACTATAGTCTAGCCTAGTCACAAATACTCAACAATTTACTATCAAAAGCATGTACCCGACAGTTTAGTTTATCCTGTATTCCTATCACAACCCAACAATCTCGTCTCTCTATCTAGTTTTCGTATATTTTCGCTATTTGTAGTTGTTAATTAATACAAATCCCCATTGATAATTGACGCTTGTGTCACCCCCTTTAGATTTAGTATGTTTATATTCAATAATGTCTATAGCTATGACTAATTAGAACTAAATTTTATTTTTCTATTAATTCTCAAAACCACTCCCTTGAAACTCGACCCCAACCCTTGGTTGGGTTACTTTACTATTGTACGATCGTAGACACTTGAATCGGAAGTTGTTTCTTGATTTCGCAAACGTCAAAATGGCGCCGATGTCAGGGAGTGGTGTTACTTGAGAATTTTTAGTTACGTTGAATTTTGTTCTTGTTAATGAACTTACTTAATTTTTTGTTTTGGTTTTTGTGTTGCTGTTTTGAACAAAAACATTTGAGTATATCTGCTAGCAACGGTGACCCAATGGACCGCCCTCCTCTAAAAATGATGATGCTAAGGGATAACATCCTAAGTTTCAATAAATTGGAGGGTGAGTCAGTTTATGAGTTGTGGCAAAGGTTTAAGGCTCTCTCGCAGCATTGCCCGACTCTTGGAATTCCAGATACGATGCTTCTGGAATGTCTCTACCCAGAGCTGGAAGAGGAGTTGCCTTATGAAAGTGAGGCAACCCCCACTAATGGAACTTAAGTGGGTACTTCCTTCATCCCACGACGTTAACTAAGGCGCTGCTTGGGAGGCAACCCAAGACCCCTTATCACATTATTTTTGCTTTAAGAAATAATGGTGTGTTGTTTGTGTAGGTCGAAGTGGGAAAGTTGTTGAAAAATGCAGATTGGCGAGCAAAAGGTCCAGTCGGCACATCGCCTAAGAGGTCGATGACCCCGACCCAGACCGTCGTTGGACTCAAGACAATTTTACATTGGGGTCTATAAAAGTCAGTGAGCCCAGGAAATTATTGGCGAATTGCAGACCAGGTCGGCGATCCCAATCTAATCTGCCGTTTGGATCCCCACATCAACTGAGGATCCTGTAAAACCCGGCGAGGTAAGTGACCACTCGGTGTGTCGCCGAGTGGGTCGGTGAGCACGACTAATGTCACCGAATGGGCGAGAACTAGATGGTTTCTTAAAAGGACAAAGCTTTAAACTTTCAAACTTTTCACTTTTCCTCACTTTCAATCGTCACAAACTCACACCCGCACCTTAGATTCTATATTTTTGCAATTTTAAAGTATTTTAGTCGTTGATTTGTGTTTGGAGTGGATTACATTGCCGCCTAGCATTTCAAAAGTATTTTAATTGGCATCTAAGGTTGGTTTTTCGAACCCCAAATTTAGTTTTAGCAATTTTGTACTCATTTGCAATGATCTTATCTTAGTCATGTGTGTTGGGCCTCTCCGATCTTAATTGTTTTTGCTTATGCCTATTAAAATCTTGCATGTAGTGTTTATATTGTTAAGATCCCATATTTTTGTGCCTTAAAATCAGTTAAATCTCGTGGGGTTGTGCTTGCATGTTGTTGAGTCTAGCAGGGAGAAGTATGAGTATCCCGAGATATAGTAAAGAGCAATATTGTCATGCCACCCCGAAAAAGAGCACGGGATATCATAATAAATGAAGGGGGGTCAAATCCTCCCAAGAAGGGAAGACAAGAACCTCCACTTGGAAATAAAGGCAAGGGCAAAAGGCCCATTTGTGGTAGGGAGACTACTCCCTGAGGCCCCTATATTCCTTCATGGACCCGAGGCTTCTGCAGAGCGGTGCATGTCTTTCTGGAGGAATCACACTCAACAGACCTTGGTGAATCTAGAACTGATGTTCCTCCTGAGGTGACCTCGGGCACTGATGCCCAGGCTCAGGGTGAGGCATCGGGCACTGATGCACAGACAAACGGAGTGACTGTGTAGACAGGACCCCCTCTTTACCTCCCTCTATGTTCTGCTTTATTTCACTGGTGGATAATTTTTAGTTGCATTTGAGGACAAATGTTTTTTTTTTGTGGTGGGGTGAGGCCCACCTTTGTGTGTTGATTATGAATCTTGTTTTGTTTATATATTGGGTTTATTATGACTCTTGTTTTGTTTATATATTGGGTTTTCTTTTAGCCTAAATTCTGTTGACGCTGCTTTTTGTGGAAGGATTGAAGCTTGTTGCTCCTTTTGCTTTAAATTGTAAATGATTTTGACCCTTTCGAAAAAAAATTGCCACCTCTTGTATGTGTTGAATGTGACGATTCTCTCGCAAATTTGAGTATCAGTTTTGATCAATACCGATGACTTGAATAGTGCTCATAATCATACAAACATGAATGTGCAGCTACGATGAGGCTAAATGAAGTTGCAGAGACAATATGTGTACTCTTTGCATCTCGTTGTGACTAGCCAATTATCGAATTGAGTCTCTTGTGATGAACATTGCACACTAGCGAAAGTGTGAAGTCTTGTTTGACTTTAGTGTCGATGCCTTGTGTGATGAGCTTACTATGAACCATGCATGACAACACCTAGAATTTCCCCCGTTGGTCCGGTCGACTAAGTAAGGCTATCTTTTGATATGATCTTAGGCAACTTCGAAGAGTGTGAGCCAATTTGACATATACCTCTTTTGTGGCCTACCTTGTGAGTGTGTGTGAACCTCTTTTGAACACCCCTTGAGCCTTACCTTTCTTTGGAAGAAACTTGATGAAAACAATGACCTTTCTTTATCCATCACCCATAATCCTCATGAAGTTGTGGTTTGTTTGAATAGCCCACTTAGGCCAAAAGCCTAAGTTAGGGGTGTGGTGAAAAGAAAAGGTAAATCAAGAAATACAAGAAAGTCCCTTCTACCCATGATTTTGTGAAAAATGGAACCCCTCTATACAAAAAAAAAATGAAAAATTTATGGAATAAAGTTATGAAAGTATAAAGAAAATTGGGGTTTCCAACTATCCATGGGAAGTGAATAATAGGACTACTTTGAGCATAAATGAGAATGATGAAAGAAGATGAAAGGGAGTAGGGAGTATTATTCAACCTTTGTTTCATGAGGACTATAACCACTGAGCCTAAATGAACATACTTTTGCACTCAGCCCCATTACAAGCCTTGAAAGACCTTTGTGATCTTGAGTGAGCTGAAGAAAGTGTTGATTGGAAAATACGAGCAAATCTATGGGTGAAATTATGCATTGTATTCATCTTTGTGAGTGTGTGTGTTGCATTTGATTCCGAAGCTTTAAACTGTGAACCATTGTGTGAATATGGAATCATTCTTTGTGTGAGGGCATTTGAACACTTTGGTTGAGCTTGAACTTGCATTTGAAGCAAGTATTGTGAGCATGAGACTCTTCAATATTGGTGAGTCACAACTTGAATCTTTGAATGCACAATTGATATTTGCATGAGTAAAGTGAATCTTGATGTCTACATTCATGATTGATTCTTGTGTAGCACTATTTGAGACACCTTTTTTTAACAGCTAACCTCGAGTTGCTTGAGGACAAGCAAAAGTTTAAGTTGGGGTTGTTGATGAGCCCACAATTTGGACTCATTTAGGGCTATATTTTGATAGAATTAGTGTTCTCAAATGCATATTTTGTCTCAATATCTAATGAAAATCCTTAAGTTTCAGGTATTTGGAGTTTGAGGCATGGACACTATTTGGCAAGAAGGAACAAGGCGGCTGAAAAGAACGAAGAAATAAAGGCCTGAAGATCGCCGAGCCTAGTTGGCGAGTCGCCAATCTACCTGAAGATCGCCTTTTGTTCCAGTGTGTTGAGCCCTGAAGGAAAAGGTCAAGTTGGAGATGAAATGGAACAGTCGACGTGTCGTCGAACAGTTTCGCGAAGCAATACCATATTGTCCAACGACTCAAAGCGCGAAGAGGCTAAAGGCTAAAGTAGGAAGGTGATGAAATCGACCAAACGGCGGATCGCCGAATGTATCGGCGATCCCAACTAACTTCGCCAAAGGGTCCTTCGCAGCACATTTTCAAACACTATAAATACTTGTTTAAATTTCTAGCTTAGTATCATATCACTATTATTATTAGAACTTTTTATAGTTTTGGAGAGAGTTTAAGTTTTAGAGGGTTTTGGAGATTTGTTCTAAGACCTTAAAGATTCAAAGGGATTCAACTCCAAGAAATTGGATTTGGGTCTCGAAGATTCTTCACTCTTGACGTGTTTTAAGACTTAATCCTTCATACCCAATTGATGGAAACTGATATTGGTATAATTTTTTGTCTCTTTTACATGTCTAGCTAAAACCCCAATTCTTGGGGTTTGATTTTGTGAATATGGGTTAGATTTTTTGTAGGGTCTTGCTTGTTGATGGTTTATTTGTTGTTTAAATGTGATTTTGTTTAGTAGTTGTATATGAACTTAATGGAGTAGTAGTTGCAAATACGATTTCATCTTAGTGTTTTCAGCTTGCTCGAGAGAGAGGTCGTAAAACTAAGACTCCTAAATTGATAGCCGGTGGTATTGGGTCGACATGGGTTCAGCTCGAGAGAGTGAATCCTAGTCCTTCTCCCACATATTCATCTTGAGAGAGTGAATGGGATAAGGCAGAGGCTGCGCTTAGAGCGGCAACTCGGTGTTCGAGAGAAACCGAGTTGATTCGGGGTAAGTTGCTCGAAAGAGAATTTACCCCCACTATAGTCTAGCCTAGTCACAAATACTCAACAATTTACTATCAAAAGCATGTACCTAACAATTTAGTTTATCCCGTATTCCTATCACATCCCAAGAATCCCGTCTCTCTATCTAGTTTTCATATATTTTCGTTGTTTGTAGTTGTTAATTAATACAAAATCCCCCATTGATAATTGAAGTTTGCGTCACCCCCTTTAGATTTAGTATGTTTATATTCGATAATGTCTATAGCTATGACTAATTAGAACTAAATTTTATTTTTCTATTAATTCTCAAAACAACTCCTTTGGGACTCGACCCTAACTCTTGGTTGGGTTACTTTACTATTGTACGATCGTAGACACTTGAATCGGAAGTTGTGTCTTGATTACGCAAACATCACTACTACATGTTACCCATGAAGGTCCTTGAGTTGAGTATTTCATGCCCATAATTCTGCATTAACCCGATGAGTCAAGAAGTCTTGAGATGAGACGTATCATTGAGTCCTTGAGTTGAGTAGTTCACGCCCATAATTCTGCATGAACCCTCCGAGTCGAGCATTCTTAAGATAAGTAGTATCTGTCACACCTCGAAGCAACCCCCAGGACGCGAACACATGACCTAGGATCACGAGTGAGCATACTTAAAGATTTACTGATATAAGAGAATATTGTGCGGAAGCTAGAAACATATCATAAAATGAAATGATGGGGAATACCCAAAACTATCTGAATAACTAATCTGTGAGTTTAATGACAACTAAAATATCAAACTCCAAAGCTAAAACTGAATCTAACTATGTCTGAAATAAAGCCTCTCACTGACTAGGGATGCTCGGACATGCTCCAGCCAAATCTAGCAAAACTGAAACTAAAAACTAAAAGCAAAGGAAACATGTATGTCGTCCTCGGATAATGAGGACTCACCACTGATGCTACTGAGCTGAAGATTGGGAACCGATCTATGTGTGATCTGGAAGATGAGAACTTGAACCTACATAACGAGAAGCTGTAACGCAGAGTATGCGTCAGTACTTGAAAGGTACTGAGCATGCAGGATAGAATAAAGCTGAACAATAAACATAACTGAACCAAAGCATATATCTGAGCAATGATACGAGATAAGCATAATACTATACTAAGAATACTAAACATGAACTAACTGGATCCAATAACCAAGTTTGTAACATGCTGAGACTGAAATCTGACTGTAACTGATAACATGGTCAAAGCAATAGAATCTGACTATAAGGGAGCTACTAATAACCGACATAAAATCACATGAGTTAAATGTGGAGTTTGATGTATACGCCCCATCGAGAGGACCCAATATATCCTGCCAGAGGTATAGAGGCATGACTAGCGTGATCACTAAAATGTAATGCCCACAGAGGGGACTTATAAACCTATGGGGGCATGTAGTTCTAGGACTTGAGGGTGACTGACCTTAGTCCACTCGATATTAAGCTACTCCCAATTAATTATGTAATTAAAAATTTATGACTAAATTTCTGTAATACGGGATAGCTCAAAATATTGACATGCTAACTGAAAATGCAACATTAATGTACTAATAATGAAACATTCAAATCTGAGGCATATATATCTGAAATAACTGGCCTAACATGTCTAATTCATGAACTAAAAGAACTACATAGCTAGGATTTTGAATTTATGAAAGAATCTACACAAAACGATACAAAAATCATGATAATCTTATTTGGATCATTCTAACAGCTAAAACCCAACAATTTCTAACATTCAAGAAACCCTAGGTCTAGCTAATATTAAGGGAATCAAGATTCTGACTGAAATTTAGGGACCTAATGGGTGAAAGGAACCCACTAGTGAAATCCCACATACCTGGTGACGAAATTCACGGAGAAATCTTTCGATTTCGGGGCTGGAACTGATGAAAACTCATTCCGTTCTTAAACTAGGGCTGCTCGACTTTCTCCTCTATTTTACTTTAAGTTTTGATGATATTTTGGTGGATAATTGATTAGGTTAGGTTCTAATTAGTTTATTAGGCTAAAAATGACCAAAACTACTTAGTTTATGGGTTAAACAACGTAGTATAGGGGTCCATCACATGAGGAAAAGACCAAACAACCCCTGACTTAAAATCTGTTGAAGACATCTACAGACTAATCGATGGTCAGTGGACTGATCCACAATCAGTCCTGTCAGTCCGTCGATCGACTTCAGAGGATGGGTTCTGGAGGGTCCTGAGGGTCTCGACCTACGGATTGATCGACGGTTTGTGGATTGATCCACGATCCGTCCTGTCAGTCTGTCGATAGACTTCAGATGATGGATTTTTGGGCCTCGATCCATGGTCTGTGGTCTGACCTACGGTTTGTGGGTCCGGTCTTGGGTCATTCCTTAGAGGAAATTCTGGGCTAATTCTGGGGAGGGCTACAGATGGCCATCCACGGACCACCAGGATGAACCGTGGGTCACCTTACGGTCCATGGGTTGCACCTGCAACTTCTAGAAATCTGTTGGTTTGATCTGTTTTCGGATACGAGGTATTACATTATCTCCCTCTTGGGAACATTCGTCCCCAAATGAAGTATAAACTAGTTGGATAAGTAGGGAAAGAGCTACAAACCCTACCACTATTTACTAGAAATTGATTTCTGATAGAACTAAGTTCCAAGGAAATGCAAATACGTTGAAAATGCAAGTAAAAACTAAAGGAACATGATACTAAGACTGAATCTGCGCATGAATGACTGAAATGCTGAAGAGGAACTATTACCTCAAGATGGAATGGAATCGGAAGGAAAGAAATGAGGATACTTGGCCTTCATGGCTGCTTCTGCTTCCTAAGTAGCTCCCTCTACGGACTCACTCCTCCACAAAACCTTAACTGAAGCGACTTCTTTGTTTCCCAACCTTCGAACCTAACAATTAAGGATTTCAACTGGTACCTCTTCATAAGTGAGACTATCCTTCACAGCCACACTTTCTAAATGTACAATAGATGTTGGATCACCCACACACTTCTTCAACAATGAAATGTGAAAAATTGGATACACTGCTGCTAGTTCTGTTGACAACTCTAACTCGTAAGCCACTTTACCAACCCTTTTCAAGATCTTGTAAGGGCCTACATATCTATGACTAAGCTTTTTTTTCTTGCCAAATCTCATCACCCCCTTCATAGGTGACAGTTTCAGAAAAACCCAATCATTAACTTGGAACTCTAAGTCCCTTCTCCTTACATATGCATAGGACTTCTGGCGACTATGGGCTGTCTTAAGTCTATCCCTAATGAGCTAAACTTTTTCCATAGCATCATGAACCGAATCTGGCCCTATCAAGGCTGCTTCACCTACTTCAAACCAACCAAGTGGAGATATACATCTACGCCCATATAATGCCTCATGAGGGTCCATCTGAATGCTGGAATGGTAGCTATTATTGTAGGCGAACTCTATAAGAGGAAGGTGATCATCCCAACTACCCTTGAAGTCGATCACATGATCTCTCAACATGTCCTCTAAGGTCTTTATTGTACGCTCTGCCTGACCATCCGTATGTGGATTAAATGTTGTGCTGAGATTAACTTGAGTACCAAGACCTCTCTGAAATGACTTCCAGAAATGAGAGGTAAACTGAGGACCTCTATCTAAGATGATAGACAAAGGAACCCCATGCAACCTGACTATCTCATTAATGTAAAGCTTGGCGTAGTCCTCCGCCGAATTTGTAGTCTTGACAGCCAAAAAACGCTCAGACTTAGTAACTCTATCAACAATCACCCAAATGGAGTCATGCTATCTAAGAATACAAGGTAAACTTGTAATGAATTCCATGTTGATCACTTCCCACTTCCATGTAGGAATGTTGATCTCTTGAGTCACACCTTCTGGTTTCTGATGTTCTACCTTCACTTGCTGGAAGGGCACTTAGCCACAAGTCCGCTACATCCTTTTTCATACCATTCCACCAAAAGACTTCCCACAGATCACGATACATCTTAGTGGCGCCTGGATGAATAGAATACCTGGAGTTATGGGCTTCTGTGAGAATCTGATGTCTCAACTCACCCACCTTAGGAACACATAATCGACCCTGATAGCAAAGCACACCATCTCCCCCTTGGGAGTAACCTCAACTCTCTGCTGATGGACTGCACCCTTTAGTTGAAGCAACATACGATCACTGTCTTTCTTTTCCTTAACCTCCACTACCAATGAAGATCCTACCCCATTCTGAATTGTTACACCACCATCTGATATGCTCATAAGACAAACTCCTAAGCGAGTAAGTTTGTGAACATCCTTTTCTAGTTCCTTTCTTTCTTCCTCAACATGTGCTACACTACCCATAGATAGTCTACTAAAAGCATCTGCTACTACATTTTCCTTACCAGGATGGTAATGCACACTCATATCATAATCCTTGAGGAACTCAACCCATCTCCTCTGGCGAAGATTCAAATCTTTCTGGGTGAACACATACTGAAGGCTCTTATGGTTTGTGAACACATCTACATAAACACCATACAAGTAATGTCTCCAAATCTTAAGTGCAAACATCACTGTTGTAAGCTCGAGGTCATGAGTTGGATAGTTCTTCTCATGCACCTTAAGTTGTCTAGAAGCATAAGTTATAACGTTACCTCGTTACATCAACCCACAACCTAGGCCGACTCTGAATGCATCACAATAGATAACATAACCGTCTGAACCCTCTGGTAGAGTCAAAATGGGAGTTGTAGTCAACCTAGTTTTCAGTTCTGCGAAGCTTTTCTAACAATTATCTGACTACTGAAACTTAACCTTTTTCTGCGTCAACTTAGTCAATGGAGAGGTTATGGATGAAAATCCTTCCACGAACCTTCTATAATAGCCAGCCTAACCCAAGAAGCTTCTGATATCTATAGGAGATGTAGGTCTGGGCCATTGTTTAATTGCTTCTATTTTCTGAGAATCCACTTGGATCCCTTTGCTAGACACAATATGCCCAAGGTAAGCAACAAATTGTAACCAAAACTCACATTTGCTAAACTTAGCGAATAACCGGCGATCTTTGAGAGTTTGCAGGACAACCCTCAAATGATTCGCATGTTCTTCCTCATTCCTAGAGTAAATGAGGATATCATCAATAAAGACGATAACGAACAAGTCCAAATACTACTTGAACACTCTGTTCATCAAATCCATGAAAGTTGTAAGAGCATTGGTTAGTCCAAATGACATAAATACAAATTCAGAATGACCATACCGAGTTTTGAAAGTTGTTTTTGAGATGTCATTATCCTTGACTCTAAGGTGATGATAACCGGATCTGAGGTCTATCTTTGAGAAATGACTAGCACCCTGAAGTTGGTCAAACAAGTCATCAATCATATGGATAGGATACTTATTCTTGATTGTGACCTTGTTCAACTGCGTATAGTCAATGCACATTCTGAGAGAACCATCTTACTTTTTCACGAACAACACTGGTGCACCCCATGGGGAAATACTGGGTCTGATGAAGCTCTTATCTAGAAGGTCTTTCAATTGCTCTTTCAATTCCTTAAGCTCAGCTAGAGCCATTTTATAAGGAGGAATAGAAATAGGTTGGGTATCTAGAAGGAGATCAATTCTAAAGTCAATTTCCCTTTCAGGAGGAACTCCGAGAAGATCTTCTAGAAACACTTCTAGGAACTCATTAACTACAGGAACTGACTCAAGAGTTGGGGTTTCGGAGCTTGAATCCTTAAGTCGAACTAGATGTTAGAGATAACCCTTAGAAATCATCTTTCTGGCCTTAAGGTAAGAAATGAATCGACCCATAGGCACTAAGCTACTACCCTTCCATTCTAAGATTGGTTCGTCTGGAAACTGAAAATGAACAATCCTAGTTCGCATAACATGAATGTAACCAATTCATGCCTAGAATGATATCAAAATCAAAATCTACCATTTCTAACTCTACAAGATCTGCTGAGGTGACTTTCTGAGAGACTATGATAGGACAATTTATGTATACCCATCTAGCTATAACTAGGTCACCGACTGGAGTAGAGACTGATAAGGGTTTTGAAAGAGTTTACTGCTATATATGGAATTACTAAGGAAAGAGTATCCCCTGGATCTAACAAAGCATAAAAATCTAAGTGAAAGACTCGTAACATACAGGTGACCACATCAGGAGAATATTCTTGATCCTGGCGACCCTGAAGAGCATACAACCTATTATGGAGTTGACCGCCACCTATACCAGATGAGTTACCCTGCTGAGTCAGGCGACCTGTTGGTGCTGCTGAAGTTGTAGACTGAGCCCTACCATTATTGCCTCTTTGACCCTGTTTAGTAGAAGGACAATCTATCAACCTGTGACCAGACTGATCACACCCAAGCATCCTTCCTTTCCTGCAAGACACTCGCCCGAATGGTTCTTACCACACTTTGGACAAGTTGGGTAGGTTCTGGTGCATGAAATACTCCCTTGAGACTTAGAGCCTAATGCCCTACCTTTCTGATCATGTCGGAACTTGGAGGATGGAACACTAGCTGATGAAAGTGTTGGAGCTGAAGGCTTTTGCTTAAACTGCGTGCGATTTCCACCACTCGATTTCTATTGAGAATACTCATAGTTTCCTGTTATAGCGCTCTTATTATCCTTAGCTTGTTCCCTAAGCTTATCTCCCTCAACATGTTGAACATGAGTCATGAGCCTAGAGATGTTCATATTTTCCAGAAACAAAGCATTCCTACACTCTATTTTCACTAAGTTGAATACCCCATATAGAAACTTGTTCATTTAAGCCCTGGAATCGGCAACCATGTGAGGAGCATACCTGGAGAGTTGGGTGAACTTGAGTCCGTACTCTTGGACTGATATGCTACCTTGCCTCAAATTCATGAACTCCTGAGCTTTTTCCTCCATTAACTCTCTTAGGAAGAACCTGTCCAGAAAAGTCTCACTAAAGCATTCTCAAGTGATAGGAGATGCATTTGTACCCTTGTTCTCTTTCCATAGAGTTTACCAGATGTGAGCTACATCCTTAAGCTGATAGGATGCCAAATCTATCCTATCATTCTCAGTCACTTGCATCACTCCAAAGATCTTTTTGGATCTATGAAGTTTTGGGGGTCCTCACCAATCTGCGATCCTAAGAACTCTTGCGGATTCATTATAACAAAATTGCGAACCCTGGCTGCCACTGATCCACCACAAGCATTTGCAGGAACTAGAACCTGCGGGTTGTCCTGGTTAGTCACACTCTAAGCCAAAAGCTGAATGGCGGTCCGAAACTTAGCATTCGAAACTTCCTGATCTGGGACTGGAGGAGTTGTATTAGCATTGTGTACATTAGCATTCCTTGCGTAAGCTCTATGAGGAGGCATGATCTTAAGCGCATAATGATGGATTAGAAAGAAAATCATACCAACGCATGATAAAAATAACAAAGAGAGTGAAGTTTTCCTAAAACTCTTCGTAGCCTCCCTCGTATAATATGTGGTGCACTTCACACCCATGAAAGGGACTCTACTTAGTGCGGATTTTCATACATCCTAGGACTCTTAAACCTAGTGCTCTGATACCAAGTTTGTCACACCCCGAATCTACCCCAAGGACGCGAACACGGGACCTAGGATCACGAGTTACCCCAAGCTAACCCTGTTGACATATCATAAGCATACTTAAAGATTTACTGATATAAGAGAATATTGTGCAAAAGCTAGAAACATATCATAAAATGAAATGATGGGGAATACCCAAAACTATCTGAATAACTAATTTGTGAGTTTAATGACAACTGAAATATCAAACTCCAAAGCTAAACTGAATCTAACTATGTCTGAAATAAAACCTCTAACTGACTAAAGATGTTAGGAGATGCCCCAGCCAAATTTAGCAAAACTGAAACTAAAGATTAAAAGCAAAGGAAACATGTATGTCGTCCTCAGAAAATGAGGACTCACCATTGATGCTGCTGAGCTGAAGATCAGGAACCGATCTATGCGTGATTTGGAAGCTGAGAACCTGAACCTACAAAACGAGAAGATGTAGTGCAGAGTATACGTCAGTACTTGAAAGATATTGAGCATGCAGGATAGAATAAAGCTGAACAATAAACATAACTGAACCAAAGCATATATCTGAGCAATGATAAGAGATAAGCATGATACTATACTGAACATGAACTAACTAGATATAATGACCAAGTTTATAACATTTTGAGACTAAAATATGACTGTAACTGATAACATGGTCAAAGCAATAGAATCTTATTGTATGGGAGCTACTAATAACCGGCATAAAACCACATGAGCTAAATATGGAGTCCGATGTATACGCCCCATCGAGAGGACCCAATATACCCTGCCATAGGTATAGAGGCATGACTGGCGTGATCACTAAAATGTAATGCCCACAGAGGGGACTTATAAACCTATGGGGGCACGTAGTTCTGGGACTTGAGGATGACTGACCCTAGTCCACTCGGTATTAAGCTACTTCCAATTGATTATGTAATTAACAATTTATGACTGAATTTCTGTAATAAGAAATAACTCAAAATACTGACATGCTAACTGAATATGCAACATTAATGTACTAATAATGAAACATTCAAATCTGAGGCATGTATATCTGAAATAACTGTCTAGCATGTGTAATTCATGAACTAAAAGAACTACATAGATAGGATTTTGAATTTATGAAAGAATCTACACAAAACGATACAAAATCGTGATAATCTGATTTGGATCATTCTAACAGCTAAAAACCAACAATTTCTAACATTCAAGAAACCCTAGGTCTAGCTAATATTAAGGGAATCAAGATTCTAACTGAAATCTAGGGACCTAATGGGTGAAAGAAACCCACTAGTGAAATCCCACATACCTGGTGATGAAATTCACAGAGAAATCTTTTGATTTCGGGATTGGAACTGATGAAAACTCGTTGCGTTCTTGAACTAGGGCTGCTCGACTCTCTCCTCTATTTTGCTCTGAGTTTTGATGATCTTTTGGTGAATAATTGATTAGGTTAGGTTCTAATTAGTTTATTAGGCTAAAACTGACCAAAACTACGTAGTTTAGGGGACCATCGCATGAGGAAAAGACCAAACAACCCCTGACTTAAAATCTGCTAAAGCCCTTACAGACTGATCGACGGTCCATGGACTGATCCACGATTTGTCCTATAAATCTATCGATCAACTTTAGAGGATGGGTTCTGGGGGCCTGAGGGTCTTGACCTACGAACTGATCGACAGTCCATGGACTGATCGATGATCCATCCTGTCAGTCTGTCGATCTACTTCAGAGAATGGGTTTTGAGGGGTCCTGAGGGTCTCGACCTTCGAACTAATCGATGATCCGTGGACTTATCCATTATCTTTCCTATCAGTCCATCGATCGACTTCAGAGGATAGGTTCTGGGGCCTCGATCCATGGACCTGGACCATGGTCCGTGGTCTGAACTACAGTTTGTGGGTCCGGCGTGGGTCATGCCTTAGAGGAATTTTTGGGCTGATTCTAGGGAGGGCTGAAGGTAGCCATCCACGGACCACCAGGATGGACCGTGGGTCACCCTACGGTTCGTGGGTGGCAACCGTGGGTTTCACCTGCAACTTCTGGAAATCTGCTGGTTCGGTCTATTTTTGGATACGGGGTGTTACAGTATCGTTGAATCATTGAGTTCTGGAGCTATTGAGTTCCAAGTATTAAGTTCTATGCATGGTTATTGAAAACCTTGAATTAGTCGTTCACGTCTATAATTTGGTATGAACCCTATTTTAAGAAGTCTTTTTACAAATTGTTTTAAAACTTGTTTTAAAGACTTGACCACTGAGTTGAGGAAGAGTAGAGCTGAGTTCATTTTCTTTAAAATGATATATGGGAACTAAGTATTCCCAAGAGTAAATGTTTTTACATTTAAGATGAGAGGAAACTGAGATTTCTGAAAGAGTTTTGAGCAGTTTGACTACCATCTCTTTTAAGATAAAGATTTTTGAGTAATAATCTCAAAACGCAAAAAACATGTGTTTTTAAACATATGAGCTAGTATATTTTGGAGTAGTATTGAGCACCGATATGGGGGAGAGTTTATACAACTCACAGCCCCCATAAACCATGTAGCCAACGTGGGTATAAAGGGTCATACTTTTTAAATGATTCCTTAATGTTTTTTAGCATAGACTAGTGGATCCACTTAGTTGAGAGGTTCTATACCCCGGCAAAATATAGAACAGTTCTGGCAGCATGGGCGAGACGTTATATCATCACATAGCTCATAGTGATGGTTGTCGGTTAGAGAATCTCCCACAGAGTTATATTGTATTTTTATATACAAATTTAGTTGTTATTGTATTCTTCAATACATTGAGTTTCTATCTACTGTTTTAAAAGATTTCCATATATTGCATCTTCTATTGTTGCTTTATCTTGAGTGAGTATCCTGAATTGAGTATCCTGAGTTGAGTACCTTTGAGTTAAGTATCATATTCTTGAGTTGAGTTTAGTTGAGTGAGTTGAGAAGAGGTAAGCATGTTTCCTTTTTATTGAGTTCAAGCTTATGTTTATGCTTTAGAATTCCCCTTACATGCTCGTACATTCCACGTACTGAGCCATTTGGCCTGCATCATTTCATGATGCAGATACAGGTATTCAGGATCATCAACAGGTGTTTCGTTGAGGTCATGTGATATTCCAATCATCTTTGGTGTGCCTTCTTATATTCTGGAGGACTTTACCTTTACCTTACAGTTAGTAGTTTTGAGATGTCATGGGTCTTGTCCCGATATGTTTCTGTAATAGTAGAGGTTTCATAGATAGACAGAGTTGAAGAGCTTTTTGTATTTACTTTCTTTTGAGTATTGTTCAGACTTTCTTAAAGTTCACTATTGGAGTTCAATGAATTTAATTCAGTTTTTAAGCTTCTGCATGCTTAAGTTAGTATTCCGCTTGTAGACAGCCAAGATGAGGGCTTGGTTGGGACTAGCAATGGTTCTTGAGTGTCTGCCACGTCCAGGGTGTAGACTCGGGTCGTGACACTTACCAACATAATATTATGTTAGAATAGTTGCTAACAAAATATCAATGACACTTTCTCGTTACTATATTTACCAACCGATTACAAACAAAACTTGAATAATACAGAACTAAATTCACTAACTTATTTTCTATCTATTAGTAAAATTACTAATAGAATACTAACTGAATTTTAGTTCGCAAATTTACCAACGGAAATCTAAGAGTCAAAATACAAAAATTACCAACAATTTTTTGTCGTTTACTAACTGACTTTTTGTTGTTAATATTACCAACGATGTCAAATTGGTTTGAAAATTTTACCAACAAGCCTTTTAGCAACAAATCAATATCCGTTGGGAATCCGTTGGTAATTCAAATTGCCAACTGATTTAATAACTTTACCAACAAAACTTATTGGTAATTCGTATTTTTCTTGTAGTACCACATGAGAATTTATCTCCATACAATAATGTCAAGACTTTTGTAAAATTTATGCCTCAAGGCACAATTCATATTTGATATCCTAAGATTATACTTTAGCACAATAATTTATTGGTACTCATTGACATTATATCTTGATCTATGGACTATGAGTCCAAAACATCACTTTAAAGTAAAATAAATATATTTAAATTGCGTATTTATTTGGACAATCATTTCTCTGTCTAGACTACTTGACAGGTTTAACATCAAAAATTTTCATTATCATTTATAATATTGAGAGCTACATTATAGTATATATATCATTGATGTTTATTTGACTCTATTCTAATATGACATAAATTATCGAGACCTTTTCATTTTTTATTATTTCTAGGTACCTGAACATTTACCAAAGTTTTATGATGTGTTATATTTTGGGGCTCTTCTAAAACACTTGCCTTATTATCATGACCATTTGCTCCTCTCCTTCCCCAAGGAGTTTTACGTTTGAAATCGATTAATTTATCACGCTCCAGGTGTTCCCTAAACTTTGTCTTTTGAGTATTTTTTGTTGAAGCATTTGCAGCTGAATTATAACATAAAGTCAGCATGTCACAATATGAAATTGGATAATGAAGGGGCCTACTATAAACCCCTAGTAGGTGAGAAAATACCCAACCATCACACAATAAATAAAACTAGAAATAACTAACGCAGAAGTAATAACAAGATAAGAAAGGGGCCCATAGTATAAATATATGCAAAATGGTATAAACTATTCAAAAAGAGTATGAAAGTGATTAAAAAAAAAAGACGAATATATACAAGAGCCAAACCCCATATATGGGTGTTAAAAGAGCATCTAAAGTATAGGAATAAAGCTAAATACAATAGGACTGTCTAAAAAGATACAAACTACATATAATAAAATAAAGAAAGAAGACATTAAGTCTCTGAATGTCAAGAGCTATGTATCCAAACAACACCAACCTTGCATGATCCGAAACCATCAAAGGTGACTCATACTAGGTGCTGCATCAAAAAAAGATGCAGAAGTGCAATATGAGTACCAAAATATAAATATTTAGTAGGCATCATAGATTGCTAAGCTAAAAAAGATGCTACATAATTAAAAGAGGAACAATAGTGCTAACACTACGAATCAACAACTAACTAGAATCATAATCATAAGCAATGATAGTGAAGATAATAATAATAATAAGAGATAATTCACACTAAACATAAGGCTATCATAGACAAACAAACAAGGTGAGATGATGCAATTCTATATATGGACAATGCACTAAGTAAAAAGTACCAAAATTGCCTCGGTGGCCGCGCATAGGCTCCTTGAGATATTCTGCAGACCCGCTGCTTCTCAACTAGAGATGCAATAATCGTAAAAATTCAAAATCACACCTTAGACTGCCAGAATCACACCTCAACAAAAACAAAATCTTGGATTCACACCTCGGGCTGTTTGGAATCACACCTTGCACTCATCAATAAAAAACAACAAAGAAAGGTACCGGGAGTGCCATCTTGAATCGTAAGTAAAAATAGCATATCATTCAATTAAACCATAGGAATTAGTGAACTTAGGATAACTCTCATTTGAAAAATGAAAATTCATGAACATAGTACAATCTTTCATAGAAATCTACTTTCTATCAATAAATCAATGATACGCTCCCTCCGAGCCTAAAATTAGTAAACTAAAGCATATTAGTATTGAATTATTGGATTAATGATTGGTGAATGGATTAAAACTTTATACTTAATGGTTTATTGGTGTGGAGGTGGATTACTCAAATTTCTTATTGGATATATCGTTAATCCATTAAGAATTATCTACTTACATTTTTACCCCTTTATATATAAAATACATATTATTAACCTTACAGCATATTTAATATTTTATTGCTCCTTGTATGACTTGATACATAATTTTTACTTAAATATCTTATTGGTATACTAGCTTTGTTTATAAAAATGTACATTAAAAGTATATTTTAAGTTGAAATTTTAAAAAAATGAATATTTGTAAAATAAGTGTTTATATTCATGCCCGCTCTAAATTTAGATCTTCTTGTATTTGTCATCATGAAATAAGCTTAAGTAGAGCTAGCAAAATTATTTTGTTTGATGGAGATCAATATATTGGCGAGTGAAAGTGAAAAAAAAAAAAGAAGCATGAAATGATTGAGCCAATAAATTTCCCGTTAACCGTTTGATAATTATCACTATGATACCAACCCAATCGATATCTTATTGGTTGCATACCAGATTAGTATATTTAAAAATAATGTCTGGTAAGACAAATCGCTAAGTATTATTATCCGCCCGATTCGTCTGATAAGTGGCCTACTACATATATGTTTTGTATATCATGTAGATACACTTTTCATGCAATATTAATACACATTATATAGATTTTTGTCACTATCAAACATAGTCACTTTTCACACCCATTTTTCTGTGTAAATCGGGTCAATACATGTATTATCAATGTATATTCAGTGTATAATGCATATGCATTAATTTTACACATATTATACAATTACTATACAATAATTACACAATGTATAAAAGAAGAAAAAGAATCGAAGAACCGACAAACTTGGTCACAAGAAATACTTCTCTTGAAGTATTTGAAGAATAATGCAAAATCATCTCTAAAAATGGACAACAAGTGGAGAAGGTATTAAACCACTATCGTACTTTGGCTGAAAATTATCGAGAGAAGATAAATATTTTTTCATTGAAAAAGGAGGAGAGCCTTGGGAAAAAAAGCGAGGAGAAAGAAGCTAGCATGTTGGTATTTTCTACAACGAAATAGAAAAAGAAAAAAAAAGAGTGTGCGATGATGATCGTCAGTGGGTGAAAAAAGTAGGAATATAAAAAGAGAAAATAAATCATGAGAGAAAGAAAGAAATTCATCAAAAAGAAGAAAGCATGAGCGGAATACTAGAATTTGACTTTATGATTTGAGCGTAAAGTGCCTTTCAAATCAAATGTTACAAAATTTGGCAATAAAAATGTTTGACAGTCACACACTCACACTGCGTTGTTTTACCGAGAAATTTGTCCAATGACCCAATGCCCCACCCACCCCCGCAACCTATTATCATTTTTCATATATATATATATATATATTATCTCTACGGGTGGAGGGAGAGGGAGGGAAGCATAGAAAGTGTATTTCACTCTTTTAAGTAGAGTAAGAAGAAACAAATATATCAAAAATTTATTTTATAATATATTCTTTATTGAATATTATTTCTTACATTTTTTTTTTACTTTTTATTTTTGTTCTCTTCTCTTTTTTCTTTTCTTTCTTTTCTCTCTCTTTCTCATTATACTCTCTATACGAATATACTACATTTGTCATTATCGCTGACAAAACTTCATCGATAGTTGTCTGATATAAAAGGTAGCAACATGCTTGTGTAAAACACATTTCAATAAATCAAATCATTTTTTTAAAAGCATATCCATTAATTTATCTTTTTTTTCTAAGCAATTGACTCAAATGGTGAATTAAATTGGGGAAATATTTACTCTTTACAATCAATAACACTCTAATTTCAACGACAATAGTCTTGATTTAGGGTATAAAACATGTTATCTAAACTCAACAACACTTTTATTCAACAAATTTCTTAGTTTTATAGATGATGATTCGAGAGAAATTGAAGGTAGTAGTGTTTTTAACACCAATAAAATCGATGAATCAAATTCATCATAGAGTAATAAATGGTTTAAATAGAAATTTAACATAGATTTAGCAAGGCCAGTTATACTTATTGATTAAAAAATAGGATTTAACTTGTTCACACTAATACTTAGTCTCCTCTTTCATCTTTATTGAGCGATTCTATCTCAAAAAAAATATGGCCTTGGGCTATTTTTCAAAGATAGTTTCACATTAATAGAAATAAAACCCTTAAAATAAGTAAAAACAAATGTATTTTACTTATTGATAAACTTATTAGACACAAGGATTCTGTGGGGGTTATAAGTGATGTTTTATCAATTACTAAGGCTGGAAATGGTTGAAGAAGGAAGAATAAGATCCTTTTTTTTTTTTTTGGAAAAAAATTTACCTAGTGGAACTAATTTCACTTTAAAATAGTTTAAGGAGTAATAGAACCCACAAAAATAAAGTGTGTAGTTGAAAAATTTATAATAGACTACTCAAGATTTTATCTAAGAGAGAACGATTGAAAACACCCTTAAATTTGGCCCAAATTATTAGTTTCATCTCCAAACTGTTGATAGCCTTAAAAACACCCTTCTACTTGACTAAATAAACATGGTTCAAGATCAGATGTGTATTTAAGTTTAGTCGGTCAAAATAATGGAGTGTTTTTAAGTCTATCAATAGTTCGAAAATAAAACTAGTAAGTCGCGCCAAGTTTAGGGATGTTTTCAATATTTTTCTCTTTTATTATTTTCTCTTATTTTACCTATAATTTACTTGAAAATATCTAGAAACCTTGTTTTGCTTTAGGCTTTTATCAGTTCACATATAATAAAAATATTGTTTTAAAAGATGTGGCTCATGAGAAAAAATAACTTCAAATGAAAGTAGGAAAAATAAACTTCATTCCTAATTCATTGTCACCTCCATACCAACCCAACATCCCCAATGCTCCCACTTCTCGCCCATATAGTGTTTGACTAGATTACATATAAATGCTCTTAAAACAATACTATTTTTTTCACTTACCTAGCCCACTTATTTTTCAACAAAACATTTTCTTAAAAAAAAACACATTCCATGAAAAATATTTGCCCAACAGTCGAAGCTTTTGGAGGACGAAGAGCAACTAATAAAGAATTAGGATGCAATAGGTATGGCCAAGACAAGGATTTAGAGCTTTGGTTCAAAAGTAAAAAATTATTTGGAGAATTTAAATGAGAATTGACGGAAAACATAACATAATAACATTGGGGAAACAGAGGAAGAAGAAACATCATACTATTTGTTGCTTAGAAGAGTGAAATGTTAAATTGCATTTTTGCGTAAATACATTACCATCTGCAGTTGCTGAAGATTACTGGAGGGTATCCCAGGGAACTCATGTACTATTCATTTGTACATCCATTCCGTACTTAACTGTACATCATTTCTAACCTTTTCAATTGCAATGCCATCGATGGTAATGAGTAAAGACGATACATTGATAATTGGTTGGTTATAATACACAACTCTATAATAGATAGCTGACCATCACTATCACTGATCTGTTACTCACTGCTGATACAAGTTATTCTTTACACAATCAATCATCTTTGACTGAGACACTAAAGAACATTGCTGTCTCCAAGTCCGACATAATAGTGCCTGCCTGTAAACCCTCTTCAGCTTCATCTACTTGTGCCCATTAACATTCAGAATTAAGTCAGCTTCAGAAACGTTAATCCACCTGCAATGCTAAAAAAGAAGAGAAAAATTATTGTTTTTCAACAAAAAATGCAAAGGCATCTTTACTTCTTTTCTTGTGAACTAAACATAACATGAAATTCAAAAGAACAAAAAGTCAGCAACCCAGAGCTATTCAAACAATCCCATACTAAAAAGGAGGAAAACATCAATTTGAAAAACGTTCTGGACGCTACTGCCGTTTGCCTGCTAGTTTAGCCACTAGAGACAATAAGAGAAGGAGAGGAGGGATTCACTAAAACAGACAGTAAAAGATAGGAACTTTCTACTTTCAGCAGGGAAAGGGAATACAGAATATACCAGAGTTGTATGTGCATGATTGTCACTGAAAAATACTTTCAGAACCGTCTAGATTTCTGTTGTGGAGGGTATCCAGGCATTCCCATTCCTGGATCTTTCCTTCTCATCTGCTTGACATCCAAAAGCATTAATCAATTTAGGGATCAGAACTACCGAAAGTATAATAATGTCAGGCTGACTAAAGAAACCTGCTGCTGATGTGCCTGAGCAGCAACACCGCGCTGCATTGGCATGTTTCCCGGGTTCATTCCAGCACCCATGCCAGATTGAGAAGCAAGATTATAAGCAGACATGCCCTGAGGTTGCATCCTAGGCATGTTGACCATTTGCATTGGTCGGGGTACAGATCTAGTTGGCATAACATGGGGACCATGAATGCCACCAGATGCTGCATTTCCAGATGATACCTGCCCCAACAAATAGTAATATGAGCAAGATGCAATTGACAATACGGCGTCATACTAATCCTTTACAATGATGATACTTGGTTATATAAAAATTGCAGAACACCAAGATAATCTACATATGTTCAATGTTTTAAGTAAATATGGTAGATACATATGGCATTTTTTCCAGAGCATGAAGATTTCTTTCAGTGACAAAGAAAACAACAGGTCTTGGGGAAATGAATTAGATTTTGAATCTATTTGAAGATTATCTAGAAGGGCATTATATAAAGGACTTCTACCCATGCAACCACCTGCACTGTACGAACATAACCCCTCCAAACACCCGGTGGAGACAAATCAAGCCTAGTGTGCTCTTGATTGCTCTTTATGTCCTAATTTTGTGAAATTGATGTCATCTATGTGGAAAGGAAGGAGATTATCATGCACCTATTGTGGATAGCAATGTCACTGACCAACTATTGCAAATATTCCTAAACGTTACTGGTTTAACGTGGGTAATGCAGAGGATCACTACTCAACTACTTCACTGTTTGAAGCAGAAGGATAAAGAAAAGGAAAAGAAAGAAGGCACAGGGAAGAACACCATACCTGCTTGCATTTGGTGAGCAGTGTGGAAGGAGAGGAGCATCAGATGTTTTGCAGACAAAGAAAATTCCTTTTTATGATGAGGTGGAAGTTTTAATAATAGAAGACCAAAAAGGTACATAAAAGTACAACAATAACAGACCACCCCAACAAGAGCTTCTAGTTACATATTCCCTAGCAAATCCAACAAGTCCATATTTTTCTAGTAAAT
>JAJOOR010014280.1:0-28458 GCA_036250505.1 Solanum acaule | reverse complement strand
TGGTCAATGCAATAGAGTCTGACTGAACTGTGGGAGCTACTAATAACCGACATAAAACCACATGAGCTAAATGTGAAGTCCGATGTATACGCCCCATCGAGAGGACCCAATATACCCTGCCAGAGGTATAGAGGCATGCTGGCGTGATCACTAAACTGATGTTGCCCACAGAGGGGACTTACACCTACGTGGCTCGTAGTTTTGGGACTATATGGGTACGCTGAAACCCTAGTCCAACTCGGTATTATGCTACTCCCAATAGATTAAGTGGTTAACACATTATGACTGAGTTTCAGTAAATACTGGATAGCTCGAAACTGAACATGCAAACTGAGAATGCAACAATTAATCTGATAATGATGCATTAATAATTGAGGCATGTATAACTGAATAACTGAGATATCTGACCTAGCATGTGTAATTCAAGAACTAAAGAAATACATAGCTAGAGTTCTGAAATTAATGCAATAAACTGAGAAATAACATGATAATCTGATTTGGAACATTTAAATAACTAATTCAAGATGATCTGCTGTAATTTTAGAAACCCTAGGTCTGTTCATAATCATTGAATCAAGAATCTGACTCAATTCTAGGGACCCACATAACTGGTGACGAATTCCACGGAGAAATCCTTCGATTTCGGGACTGGAACTGAAGGAACCTTGCTGCGTTCTTGAACTAGGGTTCTTGACCTCTTTTCTCCTCTTAGCGTTCTAATTCTTCTAAGTTTGGTTAATGATTTGACTTAGGTAAGTTCTAGTTATGTTTCTAGGCTTAAACTGATTAAAATCTCATGATTTAGGGTCTAAACGAGGTATCTTAGGGGTTAAACGAAATAGGAAAAGACCAAAGGACCCCTGAATTAACTGCTGTCGGAGTGACCTACGGATTGGACCTACGGTCCGTCAATCAATCGACGGTCCGTCGATTGGGCTCGTAGGTCGAGTCTGCCCGACAAGGCTTCACTAAAACGAGTATACCTTTTTACTCGGAGGTCAGAATTAAGCAAACTCGGTGGCGTTGGAAAGATAATTCAATTATCTATCATATCATAGGTCATGGGAAACACAATTACTTTTTTGCTAAGAGTTATGACCATCGGAAGTTGACCCATCAATAATTTTCATCTAACTAGCTGCTAACCTTTATCTACTGTCAGACCTACGGACCGTGGATCGAATGACTGTCTGGGCTGGTCGACCGTAGTTCATGTCAGAGGTTGGGTAAAGGAGATCTCGATCCACGGTCACAGACAACGGACCGTGGGTCTGTCTGTGAGTCGGGACTTAGCCAATTTTCTGAGCTGGTTTGTGGAGGGGTTGCAGTGGTGAACCACGGACCACCAGCACGGGCTGTGGTCTGACCTACGGTCCATGGATGGTGACCGTAAGTTGCACCTGCAACTTCTCAAAATCTGTATTTCTGGTCCGTTTCGGATACGGGGTGTTACACTTTTGCTCAACAATGGGACAAAAGAAAATGCAGTATTTCAAGTCAGAAAGATGAAACATCACAGAAGAATTTCTCAAAAGTCTTCACATTTTTTGGTGTTTCATCACATGCTATTTGTATTTTTTGCTTCTCAATTCGAAAACTTCGATCAATACGTCTGGTCTCATTCCCTCACTAGGAAAACATCTTCTAGTTAGTCAAAATCCATTCTGTTTAATTGATTTTGAGATTAACTTGAAAATTTGTTGGGTTGTGGTGCCTTGTGTGGTAAGGCTTTTATTCATGCTTGTATATACATGTTGTCTAGAACTTTCCCCAAAATGTATTTCAAGGAAAAATTCTATATGTGGCTTGGCTTGAAAGGTGAACCTATTTCCTTTTTGACAAACCACTCTACTAAATTTTTTCCCAAATTGATGCAATATATTTCAGCCTTTTTGAGCTTGAACTGAATGTTGTTAGCCACCATGTTGCATATTAGCTAATTTTTTATGAGGCGTTGATGAAGACCTTGAAATATTATGCTCCTCCATTTTGTGTACCCTCTTGTCTCCCTAAATGCTTATAACTTGTGATGTATGCTAAAACCCTGTGTTTGGGAGAGGAAAAGTTGAATGAGTTGTGATGTAGACAAAAGCCTAAGTTTGGGGGTTTTCTGCACCAAGAGAACAAAGAGAAATGAGCTAAAAACATAGAGCGCCATAAGATTCAAAATGAGAAGTGCTTTAGTGAATTCATAGATGAAAGAATATTAAGAAGGAAAACAAAATGTTGGTGCTAGCTCATAGTTAGCACATTCCTTAAGTAAAAAGAAGAATGAGTGTTTGAAATGAGTGTACATCATGAAAAGGGAGAAATAAGGTTGAAGTGAATTGAAAATTTGAGTGGAGTGCTCAAAAGAAAAGAGAAAGCATAAGGGAGACATCTTAGTCACTTCACCAAATGATACCATACAGTTTTCCCAAGCCTAAGTTAAACCCTCAAGTTCTTGGGATTTTGAGCCTTGTCAATATATATTAGTGTTGATTTATATATAGGGCAAGTGTATGGTTCAATGTGTGTATACTTGAATTCATTGAGGGTGAGTGTTTTTCATGATCTATAATCCCTGTAATTGTCATTCATAAGTGTGTGTGCGGAGTCTCTCTTGTGTGAGTGGCATTACATCATTCATTTGAATTATGACGTCTCTATTATAATTAAGCTGCATAAATGTGACAAATTCGTGTGAATTCCTGGGCAAACCTTTAAAGTGGATGTCATCGCCTTGAGATGTTTTGAAATCGTTCTGGAATGAAGAATTATCCAAGTGTTGTGCTTCAAAAGTGCTTTGAATAAAAGGCATTTTGAAAGAAAAATCTTTGCCTAATGAGTGGTGGTGGAACTAACAGTAAGTTTTGTTTGTATATAGAGTTTTTTGTTATATTGAGTCTACTATGTAATTTTGCAAACTATTATCTTGGGTGTGACAGAACTTAAATACTACGCTTAGTGAATGTTTTGCTTGAGGACAAGATATAGTTTAAGTTTGGGGGGTTTGATGAGTTGGTATTCTACAACTCATTAGACTCAAATTCATAAATAATGTTATATTTTAATGCTAATTTGGCAAGAGGAGATGGTGGTTGTGGGAGGGGGGGAGGGAAGTTAGGCCCTAGTTCTCTTATATGCAAGCATTATTTCTGTCATGACCCAAACTACCCCCTAGACATGACATGATGAATAAGATCCAGAGAGACCCTAAAAAAGTCACTTGATATAGGCATGACACTAAGATAAGCATAATAGAAATAAAGGTACAAAGAAGAATATAAGTCTCGGTACTTCCTCTCAACATGATACAAAAATCATAGTACAAACACTATAAATGTGGAATCATACTAAGTCTGACAACAAGCCTCTATATCATAGGTGTGGCTAGGACAGGCCTTAGCTCATGAAATAAGTCTGAAAACTAGAATGATTGAAAGCAATAAAAGATATGTGGGAGCAAGGTCCCTGAACCATGAGGACTCACCAAATCTCTATAAGCAGCTGATCAATCCAACTAGCCACGACAGGATGGAGGAACGTCGGTCCTTATATTATGAAATAATATAGGCATAAAATATATATGCATCAGTACTTTCAATGTACTGAATATGGAAAATATGTGTAAACATAAACGTTAAACATGCTAAGTCTTGTAAACTTGATGATTCATGACCAATTTAAGCATATCAAATTTTGATAAGAAAAATCATAAATCATGAGACAAGGTCAATGCAATATTGGAACGTCATAACATAAACTTAAACCATAATCTTTGAGGAAATCATAAACTCTCTTGAGAAAGCCATAATCTTTTGTGGGATGTTTACCATTAACCGACATAGACCATGTGACCTATAACATGTAGTTTGATGTCTTTTCCATAGAGAAAAGAGATTATCCTACTTTCCAAGATAAGGACCATGCTTAGATGGATCCACTAGCTATGTCCAATTGGGATAAGTCCTACAGGGTAGGTAGTTATGGGAAAAAGGAATTGCTACTAGAGACCTGACCATAACTAACGGGAGAGCCTCCATCCCAAACCCTTCTCAGTGCTAAGTAAACTTCCAATATAAATAAGCATAATCATAATACTTGAAAATGTAAGAATCTATTAATATCAATCCAATCATAAGGACGTTATTAAAATTATATGCTCTTCAATGATAAGTTTATAAGACATTATTGCAGATCATTGTAACAACCCAAAGTACACCGTGAAGGTGACATGGTGTATAAGACCCCCAGAGGCCCTACATAAGTCACTTGACATGCATACAACACATTATAATAGATGAAAATAAAAAAATCTCATAGAATAAGAAAGTTTGACATAAAAAGCAAAAATAATCTACTCATAGTCTTGACAAGACATTCTAATACATCAAAATAAGTGGTTGGAATGTAACCCGCACACCACGTACAACATATGGAAACATAAAACACATGAAAGCAATAACAGTGATATGGTCCTTGGAACATGAGGACTCACCAAGTCTTCAATCTACAAAATAATCTAGTAGCAACGAACGGGGCACGGAAGATTATCGGACCGTACATTAGATAGACAATGTAGGAACATATGTATGCATTAGTACATGGAATGTACTAAGTATGAGGGGTATGCATAAAAATGTTAAACATAATCATAAGGGGACATAATCAAAGACATGATATGCATAACAATACTAAACATAGTGATATGATTTAAAGAAGAATCGTAAATCATGAACATGGTCAATGCATCTTAAAATCATAAGGAAAGCTTCAAAAAACCTTTGAAGTAGCTTTAGTTTATTTTGTGGGATATTAGCTTTAACCAGCAATAGACCATGCGAGCTATAACATGGAATACAATGTAACTCCCACACTGAGAAGGGAAAGTCTACTTGCCAAGGCATAAGTCCATATCATGATTCATATTCTATTTGTGGATCCCCTAACTATGTCATTTAAGAAAATCTTACGGGGGGACGTAGTTTGAAATTAGAGGTTGCTACTAGAAACTATCATGTTTGAGCCTCCACCTCAAAGTTCTCTAAATGCTAAGTTAAATCCCAACGAAATAGTCAATTTCAAAATCATCATATCATACACGGAAGAGAAAAATTAAGTTACTAATCCAAGCTTAAAATATCATAGAGTAGCTCATTAAATCTTGAATCAAGAATGTGTGAGAAAACCTTTCACCAATCATGATTCCTTAATATGTGACAAAATCCTTTCACAATTTCATAGATGGTTATCTTAAAGTAACCTATATCATAAAACCTTTCTTTTCATAAATCATGCATAACCTTTGTGAAAACATCATTTATAGATTCATAGTTTCTTCATAAATTCATGTATTTGAGATCAATGTGTGAGAAAACCTTTCACCAATCATGATTCCTTAATATGTGACAAAATCCTTTCACAATTTCATACATGCTTATCTTAAAGTAACCTATATAATAAAACCTTTTTTAAATAAATCATGCATAACCTTTGTGAAAACATCATATATAGATTCATAGTTTCTTCATAAATTCATGTCTTTGAGAGTTCATAGTCAATAATCATGGTCAATGCATGGGTTTATGTGATATCAACCGGAAAACATGTAATTGAATCAATACCATAATAATAAGATCAAATCAAGTAATTGAATCAACACAACTAGAACCCATGAAGAATTGAATGAAAACCTAATCAAATTGATGAAACTGAACTTGGAGAATTGAGAAACCTTTGGAACTCAATGGGTGAATGGAACCTATCAATGATACTCTACATACCTTGAGAATAAAATCTCGAAAGCAATGGTTAAAAATGAGACTTGATTTAAAAACCCTAGGTTGTTCTTCTATGAACTTTAGAGAGAGTCGAGGAAGATGAATGTGGATATGAATTAGGAATTTGAGTGAATGAGAGAGTTAGGGTAGTTTTAGGGGTAGAAGGATAGTCATATGACTTAGAAATAGGGGTAACATGACATAGCATAGACATTTAATGCATAGGAAAAACCCAAATACCCTTAAAAATAACTGTCGGATGGTTCCTATGGTTTGGACCTACAGTCCGTAGAACTTCCTATGGTATGCATTAGTCAACCATAGTACTAACTTCATAAATCCAAAATTCACCTTACTTTCCACGACCTTTCTACGGTCCGTCTAAATTCCTATGGTCTATAGAACCCATCTGTAAAAAACCAAGTTTCAGTTTAAAATTTTCATTGAGTCTGGAACCTTCCTATGGAACCCACCTACCACTCGTCAACCTTCTTACGGTTTCACTTGCTCATTCGTATTTCAAACTTCAAAAACTTGAAATTCCAAAAACTCATCTTCAAGTCAACGAATCCCTTCCTACAGCTCGTAGAAATTCCTACGGTTAGTAGGTTGGACTCGAAGAACCTACTTCAGTGCCAAATATCTGTATTTTCCTTTTCCTTTCAACTTTCCAACTTTCTGGGTATTACATTCATATTGTGGTATGTATGATAAACATTATAATTTTTTTTTAATTATATGTGAAACTAAATATATTATAGTTATGTGGTCATTGGGACATGTGGGAGAATGTAACTTATTATTTTATGAGGAACTCACATATAGCCACTCAAAAATAGCCTAATTACTCTCTATAGCTATAGTTTGATAATTACAATTCATAGCTACATGTTATAGGGAGGAGAAAGACGAGCGAGAGAGGGCAAAGAGTGGGAGAGATATGAATTGTATATGTATATCGGTTAGATAATTGTATATTATACATATGCATTTGTATATATGGCAAGCGAGATTGGGAGAGAGGAGAGAGGCAAACGAGATTGGGAGAGGGAGGAGAGATTGTAGAGAGTGGGAGATAGGTGAATTGTGTATGTATAACGGTTAGATAATTGTATATTATACATATGCATTTGTATATATGGCAAGCGAGATTGGGAGAGGGAGGAGAGAGGCGAGTGAGATTGGGAGAGGGAGGAGAGAGATGAGCGAGAGAGGTGAATTGTATATGTATATCGGTTAGATAATTGTATATTATACATATGTATTTGTATATCTAGTGAATTATACATATACAAACGTGACTAATAATATAAACTCGAAGTCAGTCCACGTAATTAGTGTATAATGTTAGTCACAAGTGGTAAATATAGCAAAATATAGCTATGATGAGTAATTAAGTAGTATAAGTTTGCTTAACCGCGTAATTTTCCCTTATTTTATGTGTGGCCTAATTAATGTAAAGCCCAGAAATAATATTTAATAAAGAATAGATCTCATTCGTACACCGATTATTTGATTGACGTAGTGGATAAAGTCTTAATTAACCTCTACAAATTGGTTCTCCAACCTTCTATTAGGGTTACAACATATTTTACACATTTTCCACCATCGATGGTTGTGGTAACATAAGCTAGGGCAACACATGGCGGTAAAAAGACCAGTTTTGTGATTCATGCTTCAGGTATATTATTATATAATACAAATCTTTGTAATATTAATGTATTTGAGATCCTAATGTACATTAAGTTTTGCTGACACACTAGCCTAAATTTTTTAAATAAAATGTGCACTTTCTGAAAATTGTCAAATATTTATACTACTTAAAATCAGTTTGACATAAATATGTATGCTAGTTTCACAATTTCGGCCAACTGTTCGCTTAAATTCTGACAGGAGGATATCAACCATCAACCAATCCTTAACCATATATGGTGTTTAAATCAAGAAAGGTAATTAAAAATTTAAAACATAAGTGAGAGACGTTACACTAATTAATGCGGATAGTATCTCATCATCTAATGAAGAAAGTACTTTCATTTAAGATCCTATTTGAATTGACTTACTTTAAAAAAACAAGTCACTTCTTAATCGGGCAAGGCCCATTTATTCATAAAAACAAAAAGAATATTTACAAATAATCGAGCCCAAAAGTGATCCGGTCCAGAATCAGAAGCATAAGCAAATGGTACAAAATATCTGATAGAAATAATAAAAACAAAACGTTTATTAGAAAAGTGAGAACATGAACAGTCGGAAGCTTCCAGGTTCTTCCTTATACGCTCCTCTAATATCCCAATATTCATACACTTCCATTGTTGTGATTCAAGCTACAATCAAGGTGAGATCTTTAATTCTATCTACAATCAATGTGAGATCTTTAATTCTTGCCCTCCAATGTTAAAAGAGTTTTAATGCATATCCTCTTATGGTTTTCAGGCGATGACACGGTGATGGAATCGCTTTCGTCTTCACTCATTTGAACCAATCAAAACTCTGAGGTTAGTTCTTCATATCATCGCTCTACCTTGTTTGTCTCTGAAACCAATCATCATGGGAGTTGTGAATCCCTCGATTAGATCTACTACTAGTAAGTTGCGATCTTGGTGTAAATGTGAATCGTCATGTAAAACAAGTTCTACTATTGCGCCGAAGCTTAACTCTAGCCTTCAAAATGTGCAGATCCACTATCCACAGATGCTATGACCAAAATTAAGGCTCTATGTTTCAGCTCTATCTCATTGTAGTTTTATCTCCCTACAAAGTCTCAATGGATTGAACCCCATTCAGGATAAATACCATTATTTAAGCCATTGTTTGGACGATTCTACCACAATGAAATTAGAGAAAATTTATGTTGCTTCCTTTTGTAGGTTTCTACAGACCCACCTTGTTGATGGTGATTTTTAGCTGAAACTAAAATTTTGATTTGGTACTAATAAATGGATACCCCAAGATCTCACCATGTTTAAGTACACAAATCTATTCAATTTACATCAAACTTTAGCTTATCATTATAGAAAATTTTACCTTAGTAAATTGAACTTACATGTAATCAGTAATGGATCATGGACTATGATACACATACCACTATTTGCTCTATTAATTGTGTAGATGCCTCCTTATGAATGGTTTATTATATTTGGCTAGATTAAGTATCCTCTTTTCTGTGCTATGAATTTTTTGAAATTGGTTAATCTAAAAGTCACATGCAAAAGAAAAAACTAAATTAGTAAGAAAATCTACAAGCGTATTTCCTTTCTAAGGGAATGTTTACTCTTGCGAAATATCTCTTCTCAATCTCCTGATGATACTAATCTCCTATGCCACACTCCATGACACTTTCCACTCTCCCTCTAAAATATGCACCAGAACTAAAGAGTCAGTCTGAATAATGATATTAGCAATTTCATGCTCAATATAGTAATGAAGACTCTCCTTTATAGCTCTAGTTTCCGCTACTATGTTAGTTGTATCAGAATTCTGAAACCTTTAGCTACTACCAAATTACCACTATGATCTCTGATACAAAAGAGAACTAGGATTTTTTAGATGCCCAATCAATGTTGCACTTCCGTAAATTAGGATGCTGAGGGCTCCATCAAAAATTCTAAGAGAGAATTTAGGTTTGTACTATTCCAATTCTGAAAGAATAAGAGGCCAAGAGTTGCTGCTACATTTCCCTTTTAATCTAACGAGAATAAATTTTAAAATTGTATCATTAATACCCCATAGCACTCTAAATTCTGAAAAGGAACCTCCATGAATAATAGTATTCATTCGCTTCCACAGAAACTATAAAATAATTTAAGGATAGCTTGGAAAACTACCTTCCCTCTATAATTGCCTACTACTGCCCACCACAACCTTATGGACTGCTTCGAGTTTAGAATAGGGCCCACAATTCCAATAGCACTAAGTAAGTGGCTCCAAATTCTTATAACATGTTATCCTATCAGAAAAAAGATGTTCCATAGTATCATCTTCTAAAATTATACGTCTACAATTCCAAGAATTATTAGACTTCCATCTATGCACTAGAGAAGCCATAGGGATCTTTCTGAACCAAATTCTCCGAGCAAGAAAGGGGATTTCAAAAGAAATCCAATAGCTCAAGCTGATTCAACACTGAGCTTACTATTTTTAATTTCAGTCCACCAAGCTTCATCACCTTGATTACAGAGATATGCAAGATGCAAGTTAGATTGGACATATACAACATACTCAAGAACAAGCTCTCCCATTGTTGGATAGTTCCATGTCCCTTCATCCTTTAGAAACTTGCTAAAGTTTTTGATGGGATAACAAGTCTGCACCTCAAATGCATGTAAATGCAAAGGTCCCAGATTATACGAGTTATGATATCATATAGTAGAAATGTCTCCTCTAGGTTCCCACCATATGTGATGTTATAGTAACCTCCCCCCCTCCCCCCTCCCCCCCCTATTTACCAGCATGTGTTTCCAATTATGGGAACCTCCTTTCCATTGAACAAGGGCATGTATTTGCTTCCTACAATACTTTATCCATATAAAGTTTGATCATAATGTACTTTGAATTCTAGAATACCTTTTAAGTATTTTTATAGTGTTAGCTTAAATAAAGAAATATTTTTAAGCACTTATTCATAACTTGTGATTTTTTTGGCTTATAAGAAAAGAGATATAATCTTATACAAATAGGCTCTTAGTCTTATCTCATACACTACACTAATCTAGCAAGAGAAAGAACCTTTAATATCAATACATTATACATAATTTAGGAGTATAATGTATTCAATATTAAGAACTTTAAGATTGAATTCATTAAATTTAAATTATGAATACAATTCAGGAAATAGTAGTAGATTAATTATGGCTGAAACCACCTAAAATGAGAGTTTCAAGTTCCGTATAAGATAAAGTAGGAAATATAAGCTAAAAAATTAAATTTAGAGAAACAAGAAAAGAACAAAATGGTCTGAGCATAATCTATGAAGGCTTACATAAATAGCAAATAACAAGTAGTTTCAGTTTATTTTGGGCTTACATAGAGATGCACTTTGTCAAGCCTTCATATTTTTGGATGAAGGTTAGAATTTCAATTAACAGTAAATCAGTAATAGTAATATTTCCCAATGTAAGAACTCGTTGATGCAATTTTAGTTAGTTACAACATAAATTTCTTAGTTACTACAATCTGATTTCTATATGATTTTTTAAAATATATATTCTTTTGTTTTATTTTTCAAGTTCTTATCTACCTGCCTTATTTATACTAATTTCACCTCTAATGTAGTAACTTGTAATATTTTTATTATGTTTGGTTGAAATTATATTATTTGATTATTAACGTCTACTATAGTAGATTTCTTTATTTGAATATTGCTTTGAGTATGTTTCATCATCAATCACGAGAGTTTTGTATTGGACTTTGTAATGAAAAGTGCCAATGGGATAAAGAATAGTTGCATGTAAGTAAGAACCTATGAAGCCTAATACTTGACTTGCAACTTCAACTTCATCATTAATTTGATATAGTGTTGTTTGTTGTCCCTTATATGCTATTTCTCTTATTTCCTCTGAGATAAAATCAATTCTTAATTGGTGATTTTCCTCTGCATTGAAAAAAGTGAGCAATTTTGATGTGTTCTTTTAACCTGTAAAATAATCTTTTTCTTTTATAGCGTTCAAGTTAAATTTCATAATTTTTCAAAAATTGGAAAAACTACAAAAAATATTTCTACTTTTTAAATTTAATTTAACTCATAAAAAGTCAAAAACAAAGACTTTCAAAGGACAAATGGAACCGAACAGTGATTTTGTTATCATATACTTAGACTTAAAATATTTGGTGATACAAATGAGATTCAAATTTGTACAAAAATATGTTGTGAAAAACTCTATAACACAAGAATTTATGGACGGTTGAAATTGTGCAAAGATTTAAAAGAAAGGTCATTTTAGTTTCCCTCCGTTGAGACTAGAAGGAAAAGAAGAGAGAATTGTAGTGCTCTTGACGACTCAGTGTACATACTTGAAACCTAAAGTTAATTGTTCTCTGGATTTAATTATTCATATTGTTCTTCTTTAACCTGTAGAAAATTTGCAAGAGTTATCAGAGCCAAAGTCCTCATACTGGAGATATGAAGAGTTTTGCGGTAAGAAGAGCTGAAATGGTTGTTTAATATGATGTGCTTAGATAAGTATGTTCTTAATTCATTATACTAATGCTTTACCATTTGAAAATTTCATAAGCCAAAGGGAAAAAATGTTGATTGAGGCAAAATGTGGATTGAGACTCAAAAAGGAAAGAATGGATGTTATATAACTGAGGCGGCTAGGGAGATAGGGGTAAGTATTCTTTTTATACATGGTTACTCGAGAAGACTGAAGAAATGATTTTTTCTTGGGTATTAGTAATTCGGTATGATTGTGGATATTCTCAGCGAGAGAAACCTTGTTGGTATTCCGCAAACCAATAGTAGATAGATATTCTTTGCAGTTTGATAGCTTTGTCAAATGAAAGAAGAAGGGGGTGTTAAATAGGTGGAGAAGATGAAGCACCCGCCTCTTTCGTGAAAATTTAAGAGTCAATCTATGCATAAGTCCCTTTGTCATGCCAATGTACAACACAAGATGACCACTATATTTTTTTCTTTTTTTTCTTCTTCCAAGAGAAGATTAATTGAAAAAGACTATAATGCCCTTTAGAGAGTCTCATTTTCTTTTATTCATTAATTGAAAAAAAGCTAAACGGAACATCTAAAAATTAAAAAATAGGCGTATTATGTAGAACCCATTTGATTCTAATAAATAAGACCCAAGATTAAAAAGTAAATCAGCTCACTAACACAAAATTCAAACATCTAATATATTTTGAAGATCAAGCACTATAAATTAAATAAAAAATAAAAAATAAAAAATTTAAAAAAATTATATAGAATGTGATGGCAAACTAAATCTTTAAAAAAAAATCTAACAAAAATAGTCATATTCCGGCACTAAAATAACTTTTATCATTTAAAAAATTGTGATAGTGATGGATTTGGATAGGGGATGAGAGAGTAAGAAGATTGATATAGATTTTGGGGTAAATGGAGGTCGCAAAAAAAAAAAAACTCCCCGTAAAATATTCGATGAAGTTTTGACATGAAACTTATATCAAAAGATAGTCATTGAAAAGCTCTACACGTTTATGTAAGGGGTATAAAATGGAGATGACCAGAACTCTATAACTCTAAAAAGAAAGTGATGATTAGTATTCGATCTTTCTGCAGGATTGTTTGGAAATAAAGGGGAGAGAGGAAAAAATTTAAAATAATAGGGCCAAAATCTGATTGTTGAGGTGTTTTGTATAACGATAGGGTCAAACAAGAGTCATTGGATAAAAAAAAATATGAATGGTGGAGATTAAAATTTGAGTCATAGTTATTGGACTAGATTTCTAATGGATTAGGTTGTTATAGTTGGATTCAAATTAGCCCAATTCAATCAAAATTGAGCCCTTTGGGCCAATTCATTTTTTTAACATAGAAAGACAATAAAAAACAAAAAAATACAAATACAATTAAATACGTCAAAAATTAGTTGTTCACGATGGGAATTATACTTTGATGGAACAGTTAATACAAAAGGCACAAGGACTGGGGCGATTCTCATATCGTCCACAGGGTAGCATTACCCTGCAAAAGCTCGACTTTGTTTCTTCTATACAAATGACACAACAAATGACGAAGAATGAAGCATGGGTCTAAATATGAAAATAGATTTGGAAGTACAAGAATTGATTGTGTTGGTAGATTCTGATTTGCTTATTCAGCAAGCTCAAGGCGAATGGAAAACTAAAGACTTCAAGCTTCTTCCATACAAACAATGTTTTGAAGACCTTAGAAAAATGTGTAAGTTCATCGAGTTTAGATATATCCCAAGGTTTCATAATGAATTGACTGATGCCCTGACTATTTTGGCCTCAATGCTTCCACATCCTAGCAACACTTGCATCACTCCTTTGAAAATTCAAGTTCGTGACCAACACTACTATTATAACACAATTGAAGTAGAACCATATGGTGAACAATGATACCTAGAAATAAATAACTTTCTTGCAGACAAAAAATATCCAGAACGTGCTAATGGAAGCTAGAAAAGAACTATTAGGCGCCTAGCTAGTGGTTTCCTTTTTAGCGGGTCATTTAATATAAACAAACCATAAATTTAAATTTTTTGAGATGTGTGGATGTTGAATAAGACGAGAAAATCATGAATGAAGTACATGATGAGATATGTGGATCACACATGAATGGATATGTCGTTGACATAAAAGATACTCCGAGTAGGGTATTAATGGCTTACGATGGAATGGCATTTCTTTCGCTTTGTGAACAAAGATCATCAGTGTTAGGGTAATTAAATTCATTCACATCCTTTAGAGTTACACCTTTTGGACACTCCTTGGCCCTTCGCTGCATTTGGAGTGGATTTCATCGGACAAATTGAGACAAAAGCTTCAAAAGGACATCGATTCATTTTGCTCGCAATTTATTGCTTCACCAAATGTGTGGAGGGAGTCACTTTAAAAGTAGCTACTTAGAAGGAAGTCGTGGATTTTTACCATACTAACATCATCTGCCACTTTGGTATCCCAAGAACTATCATCACATACAACACTGCAAACCTATAAACCAATTCAAAATTGTGCATCACAATTCTACTCCATACCGATCAAAAGCCAATGAGGTTGTGGAAGATGCCAACAAAAACATCAAAACGATCCTCGGAAAGATGGTTCAAGGCACTAGAAAATGGCATGAAAAGTTACCTTTCACAGATTTGGGATATCGTACAACAACACATACTTTGATTGGTGCAACCCTTTACTTGTTGTTATATGAAACCAAGGCGGTAACACCAACAAAATTTGAAATTCAATCTCTCTGAATTGTTGAAGCTAAAACTGAGGATATTGAATGGGTTAAAACTTGATTAGATTAGCTGACTTTAATAGATGAAAAAAGATTGGCGGGCATTTGTTTTGGATAGCTTTATTAACAAAGTATGGCTCATGTTTATAACAAAAGGGTGCACCCAAGACATTTTGAGGTAGGCCAACTTGTCTTAAAATGCACTCTTTCCGTACTAGAAAAAAGCCAAGCGAAAGTTTGCTCCAAATTGGCAAGGTCCATATCTTATCAAGGAAGTTTTGTCCAAAGGAACATTGCACCTTACTCATGTGGAGGGAAAAATCACAGGCATAATTATTAATACAAACACAATCAAAAGATACTACATCTAATGCATTTTAACATACACTGACAAACGGCGGTTGTCATTTTATGGTTGGGAAGATGTCGGCCCCTCGTTCCAAGGAAATAAAAAAAATATCAATAAAAAAAAGTCCTCTCTTTGAAAGTTTGAACTACGCTCGACTTGATTCTGAAATGATACATTGGCAACCCTTTTGCGTTCAGTCAAACCATCAAAAAAATTAATATTCAATTATTCATAAGAGCTGGGGTATTTATTTTATTTGGTTACAATAGTTCCAAAATTGTAGTTGATGAGTTTATGGTTACTGAGTTTCTAAGTAACTATTTAAGAATACCAGATTAAATATGTTTTGTGTAGACAATTGATCATCAAAAGAAAAAAGAGACTTATAAGTGAACCCTTGCTGGCACCATAAGACAAAAAGATAAGAAAAAAAAGAAAAAAAGAGAGAATCTTATCGGTGAAAACCTTCGCAGGTACCATAAGACTACAAGAGAGAGGATCTTATCGGTGAAAAATCTCACAACCACTTTAAGATAATGAGAGAGAACAAAATGAAAATTGCTAATTGGAGGGAGTGTGGAAAGAGCACCGCTTCTCAACCCCTCTACATGAAGTGCTGCTAGGATACATAAATCAATTTCAGATTACAAATGGTTCAGACTTTGAGAACTAGACAACATAAACACATCAAGAGTCAAATACAAAGTTCATGTCATGACTCATTCAAAATCGATATATGCCTCTAGATAACTTCTCTTTGTCTTGTTCCTTAAAAGGAATACCCCTTTTTAAGTATAAGTCTTTCTTGATTCAATATTTTAATATTCTTAAAACTAACATTTTTAGTCCCTTTCGATACATTCTTGTTTGAAAGAGGTTGCAAAGCTCACGACGATTTTCCCAAAAGGGAAAGTTGAATACTTGAGTCGATATGGCAGTGATCAAGGACTAAAGACATCTGGAATATATACCCAAAAACATTGTTTGTGAAGAATACAATAAAGCCTCTTAAGTGATGTGAAAATTTTCAAAAGGAATATTAATTCTCCAGGAAATCAACTGCACCATGGCATTTAGTAGTACCAAGAAGATTAAGGTCTCTGATTAACAAAGAGGAAGCTTTAGAAAAGTGGTTCAGGCAAGGATTTTAGTTAGAATGTGACAAAATGGTCGAAAGTATGGTCAAGTCATCAGAACACCAAGGCCGCAAACCAACTATCAGTTTTATACTAACAATTATTTTCTTTCTTTTGTTCAACAATGGGACAAAAGAAAATGCAGTATTACAAGTCAAAAAGATGAAACATCACAAAAGAAGTTCTCAAAAGTCTTCACATTTTTTGGTGTTTCATCACATGCTATTTGTATTTTTTGCCTCTCAATTCGAAAACTTCGAGCAATACGTCTGGTCTCGTTCCCTTATTAGGAAAACATCTTCTAGTTGGAAAAATCATGTGCAATACACACCGGTCATTCATTCATGTTCAACACGGACTAGTTGTTCATTCATGTACAATACACACCAATCCTTTATTCCTCAATATGCACCATATGCTTATCTTAGGCAATATGCACCAGTCTTTCATTCATGTGCAATACACACCATATTCATACTTTAGGTAATACACCCCAATCTTATGTCAATCCACAAGGTAAACTTCCCAATTGAAACTCCCGGAGCAATATGCCTCATTCTCCATTTTCTTCCTAGAGTTATACGTCCTAGTTTGAGATTCTCATATCTTTTCTTTTCCTAGAAAAAGCACAACCTGTTCAGAGTTTTCATTTTGTGACAATAAATTTTTAGTTTCTATCTCCAACTCATGTCAAACACATGCACTTGAGAATGATTTACATTATGCCAAGAGAGCATCAAGATCAATCTTAAGAATGATGCATAGAGCAAGTCAAAGATCAACACACAAAACTAAGTTCAAACCATCACCTACCTCGAAAACAAGCTTGAATCCTCCTAAGAAACTTGATTCTTCCCTTTCCGAATTCGTTCAGCTTGTTCTAGGTCTACAAACAATTAATACAACTCAAGGATCAATAATTAAGGTCTAATTTACCAGAATTATAACAAACCCAATAACCCAAGACCTAACACATGATCCTAAGGTGCAGCTAGGGCTTTTTTCCCACCATCCTAATCAGTTCAAAACCCTCCCCCAACAGTATGTAATCAAGATTCTACATTCTACGGATCGAAAAATGGATTTGGGGAGTGAAAACCTTACCTTTAGCACCAAAAGTCTTGGAAAACTGTCAAGAAATCACTTGGGGTTGTCTCCTAGATCTCAAGAATGAAACTTGCAAAAAATAACGTTTTTGGGGTTTATTTCCGATTTAAGTCACAACTGTCCTACTATAACGTCCCCCATCTCGCCACACCGGCCCCTTCCTGGCGGGAATAATCCCGCCCAGGCGGCTTGCACTAAAACAGTGAGTCAAATTAAGAGTTTCAAACTCCTATTTCACAGCACACCTTCATCCCATGACACTCAGAAACTACTCGTTCACGCTAAGATCAGTTTTGGGAGTTCTACTTGTTGCTTATCGTGACCAACGATACAAACCTACGGTACGAGTGTCTACAATCGTCGATAATATAGTAACCCAACTAAAGGTTGGGGTCGTGTCCCAAGGGAGTGGTTTTGATAATTAGTAGAAAAATAAAATTTAGTTCTAACTAGTTGTAGCTAAAGACATTAATGAATAAAAACATAGTAAACTAAAGGGGGTGACACGAAAGTGTCAAATATCAATTGGGGGTTTTGTCACAAGTAGTAAAAACAACAAAAATAACAAGAGAATCAAGTATGGGGACAAGTTATTGGGGTGTGACTGCAATACAAGTTGAGATAAATCGTTGGGTACATGCCTTCAATAGGAAATTTACAAGGTAATAGTGACTAGGCTAAGCTTTAGATGGAAATAAGTTCCCTCTCGGGCAACTTACCCCGTTTCAAATGCGTTCCTCTCGGACACCCATTTGCCGCATGAAGGCCAACCTATGTCTTACCCCACTCACTCTCTCGAGCTGAGTGTTAGGATATGGGACTAGGCCTCACCCTCTCAGGCTGAACCTCATGTCGACCCACTCCTTAGGCCATCCGTCAAGCGGTCTTGGTTTCGCGACCTCCCTCTCGAGAAAGCCAAACACACATGGGTGGCTTTGTTTTGCAACCACAAACCCATTAAATTAAACCACAACCACTAGGTGAAATCACCATTAAAATACATCTAACCTATCAGCATGCAAGACCCAACAACAATATCAACACATATTTGCTAAATCACACCCCAAGAATGGGGGTTTTTATCCACACATCAAGAAATAACAAAATACACCTAAATTGATACTAAAATCAAATGGGCATAAGAAATTAAACCTTGATTTAAGCAAAGAAAGAAGAATGCAGAAGACCCACTTTCAACTTGGGGAAGAGGAAATTCTTCTTTCTTCAAATCTCCCAAAACCCTCTCCAAACTTGAGAGAAAATATCCAAAAAGTACAATTCTATTATGGATATTAAAATTAAAGTCCGACTCTTTAAAAATTAATAACAAGTTTAGTATTTATAGACTTTAGAAAATAGTTCTGGTGGATGTTTCAGCGAAGTTAGTCGGAATTGCTGAATAACTCAGCTATTCGCCCTTTGGTGTAGTTCGTCGCCGTCTTGCACTAGCATTCAATGTCGTCATGCTCTCTGTCATTGGGCGGTATAGTACTGGTTCGTGGAACTATTCGGCGAAGCGCTGACTGCTCCTTTCATCGCCTTTTTGATTCTTCTCCTTCAAGGTTTCGCGTACTGGAACAAAGGGCGGAGTGCGTCTATTTGGCGAGTCGCCAAGTGTGCTTAGCGATACGCAGGCTTCAGCTTCTTCGTTCTTTTCAGCCTTTTTTGTTCCTTTTTGCACCTAAGTGTCCATGCTTCCACCAAAACTTCAAATACCTGATATTTAAGAGTTTTCATCTGATATTGAGACAAAATAAGCATTTGAGGACACTATTTCTATCAAAATAAAGCCCTAAATGAGTCCAATTTGTGGACTCATCAACACCCCCAACTTAAACTTTTGCTTGTCCTGAAGCAAACTCAAGTTCAGCCATTCAACAAGGTGTCTCAAATAGTTCTACACAAGACTAAATCATGAACATACACAACAAGACTCAAATTACTTAAGCGAAGATCAATTGTGTACTGAAAGATTCAAGTTGTGACACACCATTACCAAACATTTCTCATGCTCACGATACTTGCTACTAATGAAAGTTCAAGCTCAACAACAGTATCTGAATGTCCTCACACAAAGAATGATTCCATATTCACCCACATGGGTAAATCAATTTAAGATCATGAATCAGATGCAACGTCACATTCAAAATGAGGAACACAATGCATGTTTTCACCCATAGGTTTGCCCTTATTTTCCAATCAACCTTCGTTTCGGTATTCTCAAGATCAAAAAGGTCTTTCTAAGGTTTGTAATGGGGCTGAGTGCAAAGGTATGGTCATTTAGGCTTAGTGACTAAAGATCCTCATGAATGTGGTGCTCATAACAGTTCCTTCCCTTTTCGTTCATCATTTTCTTTATTGCTCATGAGTCATCCTATTATTTGCTTCCCATGAATTGTTAGGAGACCCCATTTCTTTTGTACTTTATTCCACAACTTTCTTTTTCATTCTTTTGCAGTCTCTTATTTTCTTTTTATTTTTTTAATTCTTTTATATGGAGGGGTTCCATTTTTCTCAAAATCATAGGTAAGAGGGACTTTCTTGCACTTCTTGATTTACCTTCTCTTTTCACCACACCTCCAACTTAGGCTTTTGGCTTAAGTTGGCTATTCAAACTAACCACAACTTCATGAGGATTATGGGTGATGGGTTAAGAAAGGTCTAGTTTTCATCAAGTTTCTTCCAAAGAAAGGTAAGGCTCAAAGGGTGTTCAAAAGAGTTTCACACGCTCACGGGTAGGTCACAAAAGAGATTTATGTCAAATTGGCTCACACTCTTTAAAGTTGCCTAAGATCATTTCAAGAGCACACCTTACTAAATCAATCAGACTACCAAGGCAAATTCTAGGTTTATTCATGCAAGGTTCAAAGTAAGCTCATCACACACGGCATCGACATTGAAGCCAAACAAGACTATACATTTTTGCTAGTGTGCAATGATCATCACAAGAGAAAATCAATTCGATAAATGGTTAATCACAACGAGATGAAAAAAGTTCACATATTGTCTATGCAACTTCACTTGGTCTCGTCGCAGCCGCACGTTCATGTTCGTTCAATTGAGAGCACTATTCAAGTCATCGGTGTTGATCGAAACCGAGACTTAAATTTGTACGAGAACAGCCACTTTCAACACAAGCGGTGGCGAAATTTTCTGAAAAATAATAATAATTTTTTGGAAAGGTCAAAATCGTTTTGCAATTTAAAATATAAGGAGCCATAAACTCAAAAATCCACGAAAAGTAGTGTAAACACAATTTTAATTAGAATAGCCCAAATATATACAAAACACGAATCACAAATAGCACACAAAAGGTGAACCTCACCCCACCACAAATAAAAGCGTTTGTCCTCAAATGCAAATAATACAGAATCCAAAAGGCAAAGTAAAGAAAGATAAGACATAGAGAGAGGTAAATAAGGATCCTATCTATGTAATCTCTCTATTTGCCAGTGCATCATGCCCGATGCATCTCCCTGAAGTAAAACAATGGTCTCCAGAGTACTGTTGTTTTGGTTCTCATGGTTTGCCTTTGCCTTGGCCTTTGCAGCAAGATTAGTTGCAATCATTTGTTCTATCTCATGAGCTGCTTCAAAGGCCCGTATTGCATTAGTGATACTTCGAGCCCATGGAGGCGCATTAGGGTCGATGGGAATTCGTCTCTTTTCCCTGGCTTCCTTGGTATATTTCCTTTGTCTTGCTAGCTCTGCTTTCTTTTCATCTTTTTTAAATTCTCGTGCTCTTATGTGCCTGGGTGGATCATTTCTCCCTACGAATTTTGGTCTAGCCATTTATGCAAAGACTTCGAGGATAAGTTAGATAGTAATTCAAACAGGAGCAAAATTGTGTTTCTGATTGTGGAATCGTTTAGCCAAGCTAGTTGGCGAGGTACTTGTCCTGTTAGGCTAATCCATTAAAAATGATGTACAAATGATACAAAGGCGTAGACAAAGGGTGAACAAGGGATCTTTTGGCGAGTCGCCGAGTGCTTTGTGCGAATTAAACTGACCGCTGAAAGTCACAGATTAATCAATACATAAAGTATTCAGTAAAAGGTGAAATGGGGATGTTAGGCGAACCGCCGAGAAATTTGGTGGATTTTGTTCATCTCGCCGATCAGCTCAACGTGTCTATTTTCAACCCAGCCTTTCAAATTTCACCCCGCAACCCAAGATAATGCAACATGAGCTTATATAACTCAATGTCAACGGAGACCTGTAGAAACTTCTATTCCCACCGCGTAACAATTCAACTCAAAGCATAGCTAAGCGGGAGTCCCTCAAATCATGCAGAAAATACCAAATCATAATCGATAATATATGCAATCCCAGTAACTTAGAGACTCAGCAGACATTTTATGTTATCAATCATTCTGTGAATGAGTACAAATTTTGATAAAATAACTGAGGGGTTGGATTACCAACCTTTGGTACCGATTTAGATAGTACTGACGTGCTAAGCGGCAAAGCGATCCAAGTCCGAGCACAATCCAACACTTAAAATACTCTAGAAGTGCAAGAAATAAAATGCTAGAGTGTGGGTGTGAGTTTGATAGGATGAAGCAGTCAGAGAAAGTGAATGAAATAGAACTTTTAAATCAGTGGCTTGCAAAAACCGTCCAGTTCCTGCTCATTCAGCGATGTTAGTCAAGTTCGCCCATTCACTCGATGACGTGCCAAGTGTCTAGTTTCTTTGCCAACTGTAACAGGCTCTGTAGCTCATGTGAGGACTCCAATCGACAGTTTGCATCGAGGTCGTCGACATGGTTGGCGATGCGCCATTAATTTTCTTCAGATCGACGAGTTTTACAGAATCTAAGCTGATAGTGCCTTGAGTCAGACGATGGAAAAAATCGAGTTCGCCGATCTTGTCGGCGATCCGCCAACTAGATTTGTTGCTTGCCTTCATATACTATTTCAATCACCTCTCTTACTTTAACCTGTACAAATATCACACCATTATTCTACTTGTAGTTAAGAAATACTTAAAGGGTTTTGGGTTGCCTCCCAAATAGCGCCTTAGTTAACGTCGTGACATGACATAAGTCCACCTTCAGACCTCATTCTTTGGGTTAGCCATAGTATCACTAGGCAAACCCCCTTGTTGTCTCGAATTGAGATGACACAAGACGAGATATGACCCATTTGGGTTTCTAACTGCTTGATCGAAACTGAATGAGAGGTGACAGTCTGGCTGAGGGTAGACACGTCTTCTTTCATGCCTTTCAACATTTTGTCTGACCCTTCAACTTTATTTAGGATACGCAAGAGCATATCCTCGGATATACCACCTTCCGAATCCTTGGGCTTCTGACGCTCATAGAGAGGCACATATCTATCCTTCTGCCCATCCTTCCAATTTGGATTACAGTCCCTCCATTCACATTCTTGATCCTTCAAGCTGTCATCTCTAACCTATCCTTGATTTCCACCCTGCCTTAGGTAGTTTGAACGATAGCCTCCACCTTGGTTAGCTAGAAAATTTACTTTCTCGTCGTACATGGCTTCAAACTTCATCTCCTCAGGATTTTCATCGCACAGCATTAACACCACGGGTACCATCCCCCATGACATTTTTGGATAAAATGTCAAGCTACGTCAAGATTTTGGCCATGTTTTGGTCTCTCTCATTATCTTTCTCAACCTGTTCCTTGGATAGCTGAAATGTGATCGGTGAGACCTGGTCTTCGTGGGTGTACCACACCCTATTGATGGTTGTCAGGCCATCAAGAAGTTGAGCTGCTATTGCATATGGTTGCTGCATTAATCCTCCGGGTAAGAGTTGGTCAGCTACACCTTTGTGGACCAAGTCTAGACTCTGGTAAAAGTATTGAAGGAGCACATTATCAGGTAGACCATGGGTGGGGCATTGTAACACCAATTTCTTAAACCGGAGCCAAGTTTCATGTAGAGGTTCTCCATTCAAACGCTTAAAGCTTTAGATGCTATCCCGAATAGTCATCATCTTTGAGGGAGGAAAAAATTGCACATTAAATGCGGTGACCAACTCCTCCCATGAAGAGATTGAGTTACGTGACAGCTCAACTAGCCACTTGCAAGCTTCCCCCATCAATGAGAAAGGGAATAGTCTTAATCGAACTGATTCTTAAGAGATGTTCTTGAATGAAAAAGGCCCACACACATCTATGAAGTTTCGAAGATGCTCATAGGGGTCCTCATGAGCCAATGCACTGAAAAGTCCTTTTTGTTGCAAAAGTTGCAACATGGTGCTTGTGATGTGGAACACCGCATTTCCCTCTGCTGGAGGTAGACGGATGGCTCCAACACCTCCTATGAGATGTGGATCATTGATGTTGGGTTCTTGGACATCGTTGAGGTTACCAATGTCGTCCTGATGGCCCACTTGGCTCCCGTTACTATCGTTAACACTCATGCTTTTTGAAATGTTTACACAATCAACAGAACAAAACTAAAAATTAAATTAGTAAACTACCAGTAGTAAGAACAGAAACTCTATTAAACTAAAAATTCTCAAACACCACTCCCCAGCAGCGGCACCATTTTGATGCTTATTGTGACCAACGACACTAACCTATGGTACGAGTGTCTATGATCGTCAATAATATAGTAACCCAACTAAAGGTTGGGGTCGTGTCCCAAGGGAGTGGTTTTGATAATTAGTAGAAAAATAAAATTTAGTTCTAACTAGTTGTAACTAAAGACATTAACGAGTAAAAACATAATAAATTAAAGGGGGTGACATGAAAGTGTCAAATATCAATTGGGGGTTTTGTCACATGTAGTAAAAACAACAAAAATAACAAGAGAATCAAGTATGGGGACAAGTTCTTGGGGTGTGACCGCAATACAAGTTGAGATAAATCATTGGGTACATGCCTTCGATAGGAAATTTGCAAGATAGTAGTGACTAGGCTAAACTTTAGATGGAAATAAGTTCCCTCTCAGGCAATTTCCCCATTTCAAATGCGTTCCTCTTGGACACTCATTCGCCACATGAAGGCCTGCCTACACATTACCCCACTCACTCTCTTGAGCTGAGTGATAGGATATGGTACTAGGCCTCACCCTCTCGGGCTGAACCTCATGTCGACCCACTCCTTAGGCCATCAGTCTAGTTGTCTTGGTTTCGCGACCTCCCTCTCGGGCAAGCCAAAAACACATGGGTGGTTTTGTACTTGAAACTACAAACCCATTAAATTAAACCACAACCACTAGGTGAAATAACCATTAAAATACATCTAACCTATCAGCAAGCAAGACCCAACAACAATATCAACACATATTTGCTAAATCATACCCCAAGAATGGGGTTTTTAGCCACACATCAAGAAATAACAATATAAACCTAAAATGATACTAAAATCAAATGGGTATAAGAAATTAAACCTTGGTTTAAGCAAAGGAAGAAGAATGGAGAAGACCCACTTCCAACTTGGGGAAGATGAAATCCTTCTTTCTTCAAGTCTCCCAAAACCCTCTCCAAACTTGAGAGAAAATATCCAAAAAGTACAATTCTATAATGGAAATTAAAATTAATATTCAACTCTTTAAAAATTAATAACAAGTTTAGTATTTATAGACTTCAGAAAATAGTGCTGGCGGATCTTTCGGCGAGGTTAGTTGGAATCGCCGATTAACTCGGCGATTCGCCCTTTGGTGTAGTTCGTCGTCGTCTTGCACTAGCCTTCACCATCGTCGTGCTCTGTGTCATTGGTCAATATAGTACTGGTTCGCGGAACTATTCGGCGAAGCGCCGACTGCTCCTTTCATCGCCTTTTTGAACCTTCTCCTTCAGGGTTTCGCGTACTGGAACAAAGGGCAGAGTGCGTCCATTCGGTGAGTCGCCAAGTGTGCTTGGCGATACGAAGGCTTTAGCTTCTTCGTTCTTTTCAGCCTTTTTTGTTCCTTTTTGCGCCTAAGTGTTCATGCTTCCACCAAAACTTCAAATACCTGAAATTTAAGAGTTTTCATCATATATTGAGACAAAATAAGCATTTGAGGACATTATTTCTATGAAAATAAAGCCCTAAATGACTCCAATTTGTGGACTCATCACTACTCTCCCGAATTTGATTCCGTAAAGTCGTACAGGTTCCTTAACGTCTGAACTAACTACTCATGCGATCAAATTCATAATTAGATCTCGCATTTATTCCCAAATTTCCCTAGACTTGCCTGACTTTGATTCCGTCCAAATTTGGACTAGGCTAGGAATTCTCAAGTTATTACGAAAAAGTTTTCTGGCCTAAAATTTTTCTCCGTTGATTTTTTATAACGACGGGAACAAGTTGTTACAATAGATACCAATTTACCCATCACTCATCCCCGAGTGACAAACAATGAAAAATGGGCTAAAGTAATGGTAGAGTAGTACCTGAATCGACGAAGACTGGGGATACTTGTCTCGCATGTCCTTCTTGGTTTCCAAAGTAGCTTGCTCAACTGGATGATGTTTCCATTGAACTTTCATGGACTTAATCTATTTGGTCCTCTACTTTCGGACATCACAATCAAGAATTGCAATTGGTTCCTCCTCATACTGAAGGTCTTTTTCTAGCAACACTGAGTCCCATTTTATAATTTAATCCCCGTCACCATGATATCTATTCAACATGGACACATGAAATACCAAATGAACTCCCGATAGGTTAGGAGGTAAAGCCAATATATATGCTATTGGTCCTACATAGCGAAGAATTTCAAATGGTCCTATGTATCGAGGACTAAGCTTGCCCTTCTTGCCAAATCTCATCACCTCTTTCATAGGTGACACCTTAAGAAGAACTTTCTCACCAGTCTGAAATGCAATGTCTCTTACCTTATGGTCTGCATACTTTTTCTGTCGACTTTGGGTTGCTAAAAGCTTAGCTTGAATACTCCTCACTTTATCCTAAGGATATTCACTAAATCAGCCCCCAAAGGTTTCACATCTCTAGCCTCAAACCATCCCATGGGTGATCTACATCCTCTCCCATACAGTTCTTCAAATGGTGCCATATCAATCATATAAATCCATCTCAGCTGAATGAAACCATCTGATCGGAGATCTACATTGTCTTCCATACAATGCCTCAAAAAGGGCCATCTCAATACTGGAATGATAAGTGTTATTATAGGCAAATTCTGCTACGAGCAAATGTCGATTCCATCTAGTACCAAAATGGATCACACAAGCTCGGAGCATATCCACTAACACCTGAATCATCTACTTGGACTGGCCATTTGTTTGAAGATGAAAAGTTGTAATCATATCTAACTGTGAGACCCCATGGTTCTTTCACATAATAAGCGTATCATTGAATGAGTGTATGAGGCTTATATGACTTGGTGTATCATTTTAGGAGAAGAAGGTGGCAAAGGGGAGGTAAAAAAAATCAAATAATTAGACTAACATTATGGGTCAAGGATGCCCTTAAACAAGTTCGAGTTAAAGAATGTCTATTCTAACACCCCGCCCGTTCAGAACGCTTAAGTTAACCGGTACCTTTGGGGATAAGACAAAGAGTGTCTTATATGCTAATAAGGATGTTTTATAAGGTGATATATTCTCCCAATGATCGTAAGTTACGTTTTGAAGTCAAGCAAGTTGAGAAATAAAAAGTTGGCAAAAGTTAGAGTAAGTTTCTTTGATAAATTTTCTGAAAATTGGGTCAAATGGCTCGGAGAATTTCTCCCAATCTATAAAGCTTTAGAAGAACCCCAATATATGAAATCGAAGGTTTACGAGTCTACTTTCGAAGCACTAAATCATTTGTCCATACAACTTCAGAATTGAGAGATATTCAGATTTTAGTGAGACTGCACAAGCAGGCACGTGAAGGTGGGCCTCTAGCCCATATGTCGGTTTAGCTTTATAAGATCAGATTTCCCTTCATTTTATCTCATTATTTTCGACCAAAATAAGAATAAAATAGTCCTATATCCTCTCTAAAGGTTCACCTATCATCCAAGCAAAGATTTACAAGATTTCAACGTGGTTTCACCCTCGAAACGTTCATAGAGATTGTGTTATTTCTTTCCTCCTCGTTGGTTGTGATTTGAAGGATTCTTCATGGTGAATGAGTCTCTTTTTTTATGTGGTGTTGCTGCTGTTTGGAGGTAATAATTCTCACCCTTCATTTTATTGAGTGAGTCCAAGTTATAGCTATGCTATATAGGCAAGAACGCGAATAGACGGTTGGAAAAATCATATTTGGATTGTTACGTGATGTTGGGCTGTTTTGAAGTATTTTCTGCTATTGTTGTTGCTGGATTTTTTTTGGAAATGCTTTGTATGTGTGTGGTTCTTGTTGATATGAGTCTGGAAGAGAAGAAGAAGAAGTATAGATGGATATTTAATTGTAACATAAATTAGTGTAACATTGGTTCTATTATTGCATTGCAATTTTTAAATTGTTTCTTCTTGGTTCAATGTCCTGCGTTTAAGGGGACTGTTTGTTATTGACAAGACATGTTAATGTACTGCAAGCTACATCAAGTTTAAGTTTAGGTTTTGTCCTTTTAAGATCTTAATGCATATGAAGAGAAAGACATGACTCCAAATGTAATTATTGGACGAATGTATAGGATGATGATTGGAAGTGTTGAGTTCAAGTTGTTATGGTTATATTGAACAATTATAGGACTGTATTATACATTCTTTTTATGGATTTAATGGTTTCAAGACTCGTGGTTAGGATTTGGTTATGGTTGTTTTGGGTTGGAAAAGAGGGGTGTGGCGATATGCCGACACTACACCATTTTTGGCCTACGGCCACCCCAGTAAAGTGTAGCCTAAACTAGCAAAAAGTGTGGCCTTTGATAAAAGGCTACACTTTTGTACTTTAAGCAACACTTTTCCAGGGGTGCCCGAAAGTAGCGTTACCTTAGAGTTTAGGCAACACTTTTCAAGTGTTGCCTTATCAGCTACGCTTAAAAGCGTAGCCTAAAAGGCAAAATGGCAACGCTTTTATGTACCTCAAATAGCAATATTTCTATCTCATACAACTACACTTTTTAAGCGTGGCCTTAGCTTCCTTATTGCCCACGATTTGTAAGTGTTGCCTTTTCTATCTAATGTATGACAACACTTTGAAGTGTAGTCCTTGCCCATGTGCATACCACAATTTACAGTCCTATGGCTACACTTTTAAGTGTGGCCATATGATTTTGGCTATAAAATATTTGTATGCCACAATTTCTAATTAAAAAACACCAATATTATTTTGCAATAAATAATCTCAAG
>JAJOOR010014279.1:0-35199 GCA_036250505.1 Solanum acaule | reverse complement strand
TTTCTTATTTGTCTAGTATAAATTTTAAATAATTAATTTTTATTTTTTAAATTTATTATAATTTTATGATTGCAATTGTGCATCCAAACAGAACATGTGTAATTACACTGTGACATCCAAACAAGACATGTGTAATTACACTGTGGCAACCAAACAGGTCAGTGTAATTACTAGACAGTGTAATTACTAGGCTGGTAATTACTACCCTAGTAATTACACCAATTCCAATTACCAGGTGGCTTTCCAAACAGACCCTTAAAGTCTTGTAACCTTAAATGCATCCAATTATATCGTGCCTTTGGATGTATGACCATATTCAAATGATCATTTTTTTTAAGGTTATTCTATAGAACGAGTGGATCCTTGATTATGAGATATTCAAATTTTAAAATTTCGTCAATACGATGACGCAAGAATAGAATTTGCTTTAGCACAGTCTAGTTTTGATGCTTTATTTTTAATTTTAATGGTGTCTCCAAGACGCATTACATCCAAATGGATTTCAACATCCATTATCCTTGAAACGTAGTTCTTACCCAAACTATGAAGGGCAACAAACTCAAATTTAGTAAGATTAACCATGTTGACACCCAATTTTGACCCTCATTTCTTCTAATTTATTGTTTTTGAGCTTCTAAATTAATAATGTAGCAAATTATTTTTCTTCATATACTATTCTTACTACAACGACTATTTATCATTACTTTTGTTATCGTTATGTCATAATTCTATTACTACTAAAATTGTATGTAAAATTATATTATCACCTTTTTTTTAATAATCGATTGTCGTCATCCTATTTCAGTTTCTTACTTATTAAATTAGTCACAAGTTAATATTACTCTAAATCATTAACGAAAATTTATAATATTACTATTTTTATTTTTTTCCTACATACTAATTATATGTTATGTTAGTTATTAAATTAGAAGCTCAGAAGAATCATTTTAAAGAATGAAAGACCCGAAAACTATTTCAGCCAATTGGGCCACAAAATTTGTTGAAGAAGATTCAATTTGAGACCCAAAAATTATTTAGCCTTTGGGGCTACTAAATCTATCTAAAAAAGACCCCATTTGGAGGCCCAAAAATGCTGCAGCCAACTATCCTTATTTTTAAATTTATCCAAGTCTCTTTAGGTTTCAATTTCCTGTCTTTTCCCTTAGCAGCCGGACATCATGTCTCCTCTTTCATTTTTTCTTGAAAATTAGCGTATTTTGTCAACAATAAGCAGAGGGACTCCATCTTCACGCCAATGTCCTCTCAATCATGTGGCTCCTGCAAATCTTATCCTAAGGGTTTCCAACGTTTGGATTTGAAGGTTTGTTTTTTACCAATTTAAAAATTTTGAATTCCCGCTCATAAACTCTGTTTTCTCCCTATAAATACTTGTATTTGGAGTCAAATTCAGGATAAGTTTTTCAGCTACTCGTCTACCCTAAAAGTTTTGAAGCTATCACACCTAGTTTTAAAGTTGTGTTCTTCATTTTGTTGCTGCGATTTTGGATTTGAACGAGCTTAACCTCGTCTTCGTATTCGAGCATAGATCTTCGACCGAAAACGCCCCCAGTTCACTGCCCCAAAATAGGTCAGTGACATCCAATTTATTTATTTTTTCGTGAGATATGGACGAATTTGTGTTTTAATGTGTTATGGACTTACTGTTAGTTTCATTTCAACACTTTTGTGTTTTTGGCATAATGATGAATGAATGTAACTTAGTTGATCTTTGATTTTAATATTCACTGTTTGTTCATTGCTTTTGTAAAAATCAGATGTTAAAGTATTTTGAAGATTGTTTTATTTTATTTTTTAGAAATCATGTTTCCAAGACTCATTTTTAGGTTGTAAACTCTTTGGAAACTATGCTTTGCTTAAAGTTTCACAAATGAGTAAAATACTTATCAGCATACTTAAGTGATGTTAACCGAATATATTTTCCCCTGTTTTGAGATAATGTTAAGCCTATAAAATATGTATTGCTTCGTTTATGTTTGTCGGAGTATAGCCTTTACTAGATTAAGATGCAAATGAAATGTCCTAAACTTTGTTTTTCGATATCCGACTTGTAACGTGTTCCTCTTTTCTTCTGTTTTCTTTGTCATCATGATGAAAATGTTATCTTTGGCATTTGGTATCCTTATCTGGCAAGAGATTTTATGTTATGATGCTTTTATTTGTTCCCTTTGTTGAATGAAAAATATATTGTCAATAACTTGTGAATCTCTAAACTTCTTTCCTATTATTTTTTAGCAAGTATGTGTCCATAAGCTTCCTTCAATTTTTCTAAATAAATAACATGTAAATCTCTGAATATGTTATTTTTAAAATGTGAGTTTTTAAGTTTCTTTCCTATTCTGTCAACATATATAGTATATGTGTTTAAGTCTTTCTTATAAGTTTTAAATAAATGGCTTGTTTTTAATTATCTTCATTCCTTAAAATGTAACTTCGTTATAGATTAAATTGGATAAACTTGAGAATTAGTTTTATCTTGTAAGCTAATTACTTTGAGTTCTGTTAATAAGTCGGCTTATCATATGCTTGCATATTTTCCATTCCGGATAGTATATTGGTTGTACGACTTTACTAGGCTTCATGTTTGGTTTATTCGATATAGTCTTAAAGTGGATTCACGTCACTAATCTCTTTATTCTTTCTTTATTTGCATGAGCACTTTGGAGCAAAAATGGAGTCTCAATTAAGGACTCTCGCAAAATTAGAGTCTCATGGACTCGACACCATCATACATGTACATGAATTCGACATCCCACATTGTCCAAAATGCAAGCAAAATTCATTTGGGGGTCGCTTTTACTTATTACTATTTAGCATTTATTTGTTTTAACTTGCTTATGTGTTTTGGATATGAGTTAATTTCTTGTTTCATAATAGTTGACATAATATAGATGTTTGAGTTTGGGTACCTTTTTAGTTAGAAACAAACATTTATAATTATTTAAGCTTTTATAAGCTTTATTTGGCAAAATCTTTTTACAACACTTCTTTTTGCACCATTTTTAAACCCACTAGATATATTAAGTTTTGTTCAACTTGACAATGTCTTTAAAAAAAATAATTGTTCTAAACACTTATTTTTCTAAAACTTTTTCTAAAGGGAGCACTTTGTCAATCAATGAGCAAATATCTATTTTTTTTAATTACCCTTTTTAGCCATGGATTTTTCAAAATTAATCTAAAGAAATTACTCTTTCTTAAATATTTTTCATTCTAATACAATTGCAAAAGAGCTTTTAAAATAAAAAATGTTTTCCAACTTGGTTACTCAATTACTTAATCTTTAGCACTCATATCTTTTTTAAAATTAATTAACCTAAGTTTGGCCGGTTAACTGTTTTTCAACAGATCTTAAAGGATGCCTTACCCCTTCCCTCTAGGATAACTAGAACCCTTACCTAGAATCTCATGTTTAGTAGACCTTAAAATGAAGTTAATTTTAGACAATAACTTAATCGTTTTAGGTGCCCTAATTCACCGTAATTAATTAGGTGGCGACTTTTTAAGTTAGTTGATAATTTGGAAATCACCAATATGTTGTACATGTTTTGATCGCGAGTTAAAATGGGGTATAACAACTATCAGACTTTGAAATTTGTTTGGAACAATCGGGAAATCGTTGTTCATGGAGAAGGCAACAACTCGATATATCCTGAAAATTCAGTCCCTATTATTGAAAGTATGGAAGAGTTGGATGGGTTTATATTCCATATTAGGGAAATTATGTGTGCTACGCAAGCTGAAAAGGCAAATTTTCCACGTGTGCTTATGATGGTGGCTTGGGAGATGTTGAAGTCTCATCGGCTAATCTCCTGAAGAAGTCTCATCGGCTAATCTCAAAAGGAAAAGTGACATTCCCTTACCACAACCTATCGCAGTTTTGAATTAGTCATTTTCCAAGGCATTTGTTGCACAGGGATTAGAAGAAGCTGTTGAAGACAACCATGCAGAAGGACTCAAAAATTTGTTCATTGAAGAAACTGAATGCAATATGATTTTGGAGGACTGCACCGAGACCCCGACCATATGGGATACTATGCCTGGAGATGCTTTGAACAATTGGACTTGTAACCTGTCCCCGGTTCTCCGGGAATCTTGGTAGATGATTGTATTAGAATTAACAAAACAACATGATTCAAATTGAGGCCTGAATCATGTTTTTGAACTTGTTGTGTTTTCCCTCCATCTTTTGAAAGCTTAAATGCTGAATCTAAGATACGTTTTCTACTTTGAGTTTCAAATTTTATCCTTAATTATTTATTTTATTTTATTTTTCTCTTTTTCAGCAAGCAAACTAATAAATCTGTCAATACCGAGAATGTGACATGTAATGAAACGAGTGAACAAACTTTTGCAGAACAGGAAGAAGATGTGCAACCTAAAGAGTTGACTAAGGAGTTTGAACATTTTGAAAATAAAGAAAAGCCAACTTTGGATGAAACTGAGACGATAAATTTGGAGATTCAAAATTAGTGAGGGAAACAAGAATTAGTGTCTATTTGACTCTGTCCCAAAGAAAAGAACTTGTTGCACTTTTGAGACAATATATGGATGTGTTCGCATGGTCTTATGATGATATGTCAGGTCTAAGCACGGACATTGTTTCACACAGGTTGCCAATTGATCCCTCTTGCCTCCCAGTAAAGCAAAAGCCGAGAAAGATCAAGCCTGATTTAAGTTTAAAAGTTAAGGAAGAAGTCTCCAAACAATTTGATGTCAATGTCAACCGGGTCACCAAGTATCCCACATGGTTGGCCAACATAGTACCAGTGCCAAAGAAAGATGGAAAAATCAGAGTATGCATAGATTATTGAGATCTCAACAAGGCTAGCCCAAATGATGATTTTCTTCTCCCAATTCACATAATTACTGATAATTGTGCAAAGCATGAATGTAGTCATTTGTTGATTGCTTTGCAGGATATCATCAAATTCTAATAGATGAAGAGGATGCGGAGAAAACAACATTCATCACACCTTGGGGAGTATATTGTTATCGGGTAATGCCTTCTGGACTCAAGAATGAAAGGGCAACATATATGAGAGCTATGACTACCATATTTCATGATATGATCCATAAGGAGATTGAAGTCTATGTGGATGATGTCATCATCAAGTCACGGAAGAGCTCAGATCATATAACTGATTTGAAGAAGTTCTTTGACAAATTAAGGTGGAACAATCTGAAGTTAAATCCCGCAAAGTGTGCATTTGGTGTCCCTGTCGGGAAGCTGTTAGGTTTCATCGTGAGTATAAATGGGATAAAGCTGGATCCTTAAAAGATAAAGGCTATTCAAGACTTGCCTCCTCCAAAGAGTCGAAAGGATATAATGAGTTTTCTTGGTCGCCTCAATTACATTAGTCTATTTATTGCACAATCCACAGTAATTTGCGAGCCAATCTTCAAGTTGCTGAGGAAAGATGTTGCTACCAAATGGACAGAAGATTTTCAGAAAGCTTTTGACAGAATCAAAGAGTATTTATCTAGTCCACCGGTCTTAGTGCCCCAGAATCTGGAAGACCATTGTTGTTGTATTTGTCGGTGTCTGATAATGCATTTGGATGTGTGCTGGGACAACATGATGAAACTGGAAAGAAAGAGCAAGCTATATATTACTTGAGCAAGAAATTCACTCTTTATGAAGCTCGGTATACTTTATTGGAGCGCACATGTTATGCCTTGACTTAGGTTGAGCAAAAGTTAAGACATTATTTATGTGCGTATACCACTTTCCTCATCTCAAGGATGGATCCGCTCAAGTACATCTTTCAAAAGCCTATGCCTACTGGGAGGTTGGCGAAGTGGCAAATTTTGCTATGCAAATTCGACATTGTTTATGTCACTCAAAAGGCCATCAAGGGACAAGTGTTAGCTGAAAATCCCATAGATGAAGAGTACAAGCCTCTTAAAACTCATTTCCCTGATGAAGAAGTTTTATTTATTGGGGAGGATATTTCAGAAGAATATCTCAGGTGGAGAATAGTTTTTTATGGTGTTGTGAATTCCAAAGAAGTCGGCGTTGGAGCGGTGTTGATTTCAGAATCAGGTCAACATTATCCTGTCTCATAAAAGTTCAGATTCTTATGCACAAATAATATGGCGGAGTACAAGGCTTGTGTTCTTAGGCTTAGAATGGTTGTTGATATGAACATACAAAAATTATTGCTTATAGTTGATTCAGACTTGTTAATTCATCAGGTTCAAGGCGAATGGAGCACAAAGAATGTGAAGATACTCCCATATCTACTATGTGTGAAAGAATTGTGCAAGAAATCTGTCAAGATAGAATGCAAGCATATTCCTCGAGCTCAGAATAAGTTTGCCAATGCTCTAGAACCCTGGCTTCTATGGTTCAACATCCAGACAAGAACTATATAGACCAAATCAAGGTTAATGTGCAGGATCAGCCAACCTATTATTTCCATGTAGATGAAGAATCGGACGGAGAACCTTGGTACTATGACATTAGGAGGTATCTCGGTGAAGGAGACTATCCGGAAGGTGTAAACAATGTTCAAAAGAGGACACTTCAGAGACTCGCCAATCATTTTTTCCTAAGTGGAGAAATCCTATATAGGAGGACTCCACATTTGGGATTATTAAGGTGTGTTAACTCTCAAGAGGCAAGAAAGTTAATTGAAGAAATATATGAGGGTACATGTGGGTCACACATGAATGGTTTTACTTTGGCAAATAAGATTCTACGAGCTGGATATTTTTGGATGACCATGAAAATAGACTACATTCGCTTTGTGAGACAGTGTCATCAATGTCAGATTCATGGTGATTTGATTCGGGTTCCACCAAATGAGCTAAATATAATGAGTTCTCTTTAGCCATTTGCAGCTTGGGGGATGGATGCCATTGGACCTATTGAGCCAACCGCCTCAAATGGACACAAATTCACTTTGTTATCTATTGATTACTTCACAAAGTGGGTAGAATCATCTTCATACAAGTCTGTGACAAAGAAGGTGGTGACGAATTTTGTCCGCTATAACATTATTTATAGATTTGGAACCCTGAGTCAATTATTACAGATAATGAAGCTAATCTTAATAGTGGCTTGATGCATGAGATATGTGAGAAGTTCAAAATTATTCACCGCAATTCCACTCCTTACCGACCTCAGATGAACGGAGCAGTTGAGGCAACCAATAAAAATATCAAGAGGATATTGGGGAAAATGATTGACAACTACAAGCATTGGCATGAGAGTTTGCCATTTGCCCTTCTTGGCTACCGCACCACAATCAGGACTTCGACTGGGGAAACACCTTATCTTTTGGTTTATGGAACAAAAGTAGTGTTACCAATGGAGGTTGAGATACCATCTCTGAGGATTATCCAAGAAGCTGAGTTAAGTGATACCAACGGGACCTAAGATGACAAGTGACCCCAAGCTAACCCTGTTGGCATGACATGAGCATACTAAGAATAATAATAACTTATGCAGAAGCTTAAATATCATGAAAATGAGAATGATGGGGAATACCCATTCTAAAACTGAATATATCAAATCTGAGAGTTTTAATACATGAGAAATATCAAACTCCAATACTAAGCTGAATCTAACTATGTCTGAAAATGACCTCTAACTGACTAAAAGTGATGGGACATGCCCCAGCTAAATCTACCAAAACTGAAACTAAAAGACTGAAATACTGAAGTAAATAACATGATTATTATCCGTTCTCGGATAATGAGGACTCACCACTGATACTACTGATCTAGAGATTGGGAACTGATCTATGCGTGATCTGATTGTTGAGGACCTGAACCTACATCATGAGAAGATGTAGAGCAGAGTATGTGTCAGTACTTGAAAGGTACTGAGCATGCAAGATAGAGTAAAGCTGAAATAACATATAACTGAACAAGCAATAAAACAAGAGTATAATCTGAACATGATATAGATATTGAATACTGAGCTAACTGAATGCAATGACCAAATTTATAACATGCTAAGACTGAATACTGACTGTACTGAAATGAGGTCAATGCAATGGAGTCTGACTGAACTATGGAAGCTACTAATAACCGACATAAAACCACATGAACTAAATCTGGAGTCCTATGTATACGCCACATCGAGAGGACCCAATACACCCGGCCAAACGTATAGAGGCATGCCGGCGTGATCACTAAAATGATGCCCATATAGGGGACTTACAACCTATGTAGCTCGTAGTTCTGGGACTATACGTGTGACTGACCCTAATCCAACTCGGTATTATGCTACTTCCAATAGATTAAATGATTTAACACATTAAGACTGGATTTCTATAATATACTAGATAGCTCAAAATTGTCATGCAAACTAAGAATGCAACAATTATGACTGATAGTATGACATTCATAAACTGAAGCATGGGTATATCTGTAATAACTGAATAATCTGACCTAGCATGCATAATTCATGAATTAACAAATATATACAACTTGGGTTATGAATATCATATGAGAAATTGAGTAATAACATGGTAATCTAATTTGGAACATTAAATTAACTAGTTCATGATAATCTGGTGCAGTTCTAAAATCCCTAGGTCTAGTTAAAAATGGGGAATCAAGAATCTAACTGAATTATAGGGACCTAATGGGCGAAATGAACCCACTAGTGAAATCCCACATACCTGGTGACGAATTCCACGGAAAAATCTTTCGATTTCCATGCTGGAACTGATGGAACCTTGCTGTGTTCTTGAACTAGGGTTCTTGACTTCTTCTCCTTTTAGCATTCTAACTTTCTATGTTTCGATGAATGATTTGACTTAGGTAAGTTCTAGTTATGTTTCTAGGTTAAAACTAACTAAAACCACGTAGTTTAGGGTTTAAACGACATAGTTTAGGGGTCCACCAAAATACGAAAATACTAAAAAAAACTCGACTTAACTACTGTCGGAGTGACCGACGGACGGGACCAACAGACCGTCGATCGACTGACGGTCTGTGCTGGTCAACCGTCGATCAGTACTGGAGGCTGGTTTCTAGGGCCTGATCCACGGATGTGGACCACGGTCCGTGGTTCCGGTCATGGGTCGACCTTTAGACGAATTTTAGGGATGAGTTATGGGGGAGGTTGCTGATACGAACAACAGACCACCAGCACGGGGTGTTACATTATTTCTCCCTTGGAAACATTCATCCTCGAATGAAGACTAAACTAGCTAAAATGGAGGGAAAGAGCTACAACCCTACCACTAAACACTGGAAACTGATTTCTGACTAAACTAATTTCTAAGAACATGCAAATACGCTGAAAATGAAAGTACAAACTGAAGGAACATGATACTAAGACTGAAACTGCACATGAATGACTGAAAAATTGAAGAGGAACAATTACCTCAAGCTGGAATGGAATCGGAAGGAAAGAGGTGAGGATACTTGGCTTTCATGGCTGCTTCTGCTTCCCAAGTAGCTTTCTCTACGGACTGACTCCTCCACAAAACCTTGACTGAAATGACTTCCTTGTTTCTCAACCTTCAAACCTGACGATTAAGGATTTCAACTGGTACCTCTTCATAAGTGAGACTATCCTTCACAGCCACACTTTCTAAGGGTACAATAGATGTTGGATCACCTACACACTTCTTCAACAGTGAAATGTGGAAAATTGGATGAACTGCTGCTAGTTCTGTTGGCAACTCTAACTCATAAGCCACTTTACCAATCCTTTTCAAGATCTTGTAAGGGCCTACATATCTAGGACTGAGCTTCCCTTTCTTGCCAAATCTCATCACCCCTTTCATAAGTGACACTTTCATGAAAACCCAATCATCAACTTGGAACTCTAGTTCCCTTCTCCTTATATTTGCATAAAACTTCTGGCGACTCTGGGTTGTCTTAAGTCTATCTATAATGAGTTTCACTTTCTCCATAGCATCATGAACTGAATTTGGTCCTATCAAGGCTGCTTCACCCACTTCAAACCAACCAACTGGAGATCTACATCTACGCCCATACAATGCCTCATAAGGGGCCATCTAAATGCTGGAATGGTAACTCTTATTGTAACTGAACTCTATAAGAGGAAGGTGATCATCCTTACTACCCTTGAAATTGATCACATAACCTCTCAACATGTCATCTAAGGTCTGGATGGTACGCTCTGCCTGACCATCCGTCTGTCGATGAAATGATGTGCTAAGATAATTAACCTGAGTACCAAGACCTTTCTGAAATGACTTCCAGAAATGAGAGGTAAACTAGGGACCTCTATCTGAGATGATAGACAAAGGAACCACATGCAACCTAACTATCTCATTAATGTAAAGCTTGGCGTAGTCCTCCGCCGAATTTGTAGTCTTAACTGCCAAAAAGTGTGAAGACTTAGTAACTTTATCAACTATCACCCAAATGGAGTCATGCTGTCTGTGAGTACGAGGTAAACATATGATGAAGTCCATGTTGATCACTTCCAAGTAGAAATGTCGATCTCTTGAGTCACTGGCAATTGGGGCACTTAGCCACAAAATCTGTTATATCTCTTTTCATGTCATTCCACCAATAGACTTCCCACAGATCATGGTACATCTTAGTGGCGCCTGGATGAATAGAATATCTGGAGTTAATGGCTTCTGCATGTATCTGTTGTCTCAACTCACCCACCTTAGGAACACATAATCGATCCTAATAGCAAAGTATACCATCCCCCCCCCCCCTTGGGAGAAAACCTCAACCCTCTACTGGTGGATTGCACCCTTTAGTTCAAGAAATATTGGATCACTGTCTTTCTTTTCCTTCACCTCCACTACCAAAAAAGATTTTGACCTATTCTGAACTGTTACACCACCATCTGATATGCTCATAAGATGAACTCATAAGCGAGCAAGTATGTGAACATCCTTTGCTAGTTCCTTTCTTTCTTCTTCAACATGCGCTACACTACCCACAGATAGTATGCTAAGATCATCTGCTACCTCATTGGCCTTACCAAGATGGTAATGCACACTCATATCGTAGTCCTTGAGAATTCAAGACATATCCTCTAGCAAAGATTCAACCATTTCTAGGTGAACACATACTGAAGGCTCTTATGGTCTGTGAACACATCTACGTGAACACCTAAACACCACTGCTGCTAGCTCGAGGTCATGAGTTAGATAATTCTTCTCATGCACCATAAGATGTCTAGAAGCATAAGCTATAACTTTACCTCGCTGCATCAACACACAACCGAGGCCGACTTTGGACGCATCATAATAGATAACATAATCATCTGAATCCTCTAGTAGAGTCAGAACAAGATCTATAGTCAACCTAGTATTCAATTTTGCAAAGCTTTTCTCACAATCATCTGACCACCGAAACTTGACCTTCTTCTGAGTCAACGTAGTCAATAGAGAGGCTATGGATGAAAATCCTTCCACGAACCTTCTGTAATAACCTGCTAGACCCAAGAAATAAGAAATTTCTGATATCTATAGGAGAGGTAGGTCTGGGCCATTGTTTCACTATTGTTATCTTCTGAGAATCCACTCGGATCTCTTCGCTAGACACAATGTGACTAAGGAAAGCAACAAATTGCAACAAAAACTCATATTTGCTAAACTTAGCAAATAACTGGTGATTTTTGAGAGCTTGCAGAATAATCCTCAAATGATTCGCATGTTCTTCCTCATTCCTAGAGTAAATGAGGATATCATCAATAAAGACGATAACGAACAAGTCCAAATACTGCTTGAACTCTATGTTCATCAAATCCATGAAAGCTGTAGGAGCATTGGTGAGTCCAAATGACATAACTACAAATTCATAATAATCATACCGAGTTCTGAAGGCTGTCTTCGAAATGTCACTATCTCTAACTTTGAGTTGATGATAACCCGATCTAAGGTTTATCTTTGAGAAATGACTAGCACTCTGAAGTTGGTCAAACAAGTCATCAATCCTGGGGATGAGACACTTATTCTTGATTGTGACATTGTTCAACTGCCTATAGTCAATGCATATTCTGAGAGAATCATTTTTCTTCTTTACGAACAACACTGGTGCACCCCATGGGGTAATACTAGGTCTGATGAACCCCTTATCTAGAAGGTCTTTCAACTGCCCTTTCAAGTTCTTAAGTTGTGCTGGAGCCATTATGTAAGGAGGAATAGAGATAGGCTGGGTATCTGAAAAGAGATCAATTCCAAAGTCGATTTCCCTATCAGGAGGAACTTCGGGAAGATCTTCTAGGAACTCGTTAACTACTGGAACTGACTCAAGACCTGGGGTCTCGGAGCTTGAATCCTTAACCCGAACTAGATGATAGAGATAACGCTTAGAGATCATTTTTCTGGCCTTAAGGTAAGAAATGAATCGACCCATAGGCGCAAAGCAACTACCCTTCCATTCTACAATTGATTCGTTTAGAAACTAAAAACGAACAATCATGGTTCTACAATTGACTGAGGCATAACAGGAATATAGCCAATACATGCCTAGAATGATATCAAAGTCTACCATTTCTAACTCTACAAGATCTACTGAGGTTACTCTCTGGGAAACTGTGACAGGGAAATTTCTGTATATCCGCTTAGCTATAACTGGGTCACCGACTGGAGTAGAGACTAAGAAATGTTCTGAAAGAGTTTCTGGACTAACATCGAATTTGACTGCTATATAAAGAGTAACAAAGGAAAGAGTAACCCCTGGATCTAACAAAGCATAAATATCTAAGTCAAAGACTCGTAGCGTACCAGTGACTACATCTGGAGAGTCTTCCTGATCCTGCCAAGCCTGAAGAGCATACAACCTGTTTTGGCATTGTCAGCCACCTATACCAAATGAGTTACCTTCCTAAGTCGGGAGACCTGATGGTGTTGCTGAAGCTGTGGATTGAGCTCTACCATTGTTACCTCCTTGACCCTATCTAAAAGGGCAATCTTTCAACTTGTGACCAGACTGACCACACCCAAAGCATCCTTGTTTTCCTGCAAGGCACTCGCCCGAGATGCTCATATTTTCTAGCAACATAGCATTCCTACACTCTGTCTTCACCAAGTCTGACACTCCATATAGAAACTTATTCATTTGGGCCTTGGAATCAACAACCATGTGAGGATCATACCTGGAGAGTTGGGTAAACTTGAGCCCATACTCTTGGACTGTCATGCTACCTTGCCTTAAGTTCATAAATTCCTGAGCTTTTGCGTCTCTTAACTCCCTTGGGAAAAACCTGTCCAGAAAGGTCTCGCTAAAGCAATCCCAAGTGATAGGAGTGGCGCCTGTACCCCTGTTCTCTTTCCACTGAGTATACCAAATATGAGCCACATCCTTGACTTGGTAAGATGCTAACTCAACCCGATTATTCCTAGTTACCTACATCACTTCAAAGTTCTTCTTAACCTCATCAATAAAGTTTTATGGATCCTCACCAATCTGCGATCCTAAGAACTTTGGCGGATTCATCCTAACAAAATCTTGCACTCTGGCTGCAGCAGACCCAACATTAGCACCTGCCGAAACTGGAACCCACTGATTGTTCTGGTTGGTCACACTCTGAGCCAACATCTGAATGGCGTTCTGGAACTCTGCATTCGAAACTTCTTGATCTGGGACTGGATGAAATGCGTTTGCGTTCCTGGCATTCGCATTCCTAGCGTTAGCTCTACGAGGAAGCATGATCACTGAAACGTAAAACATCGAGTTGGAATGGAATTAGATCATACCTTACGCATGATAAAAGTAACAAGAAAATGAAGATTTTTCCTAAATCACTTTGTAGTCTCCCTCTCATTAGATGTGGTGCGCACTACACACCCATGAAAAGGACCTAGCGCGGCCTTTCAGACATCCTAGAACACTTAAACCTAGTGCTTTAATACTGAGTTTGTCACTCCTTGAGATACCCTCGAGATGCGGACACGGGACATAGGATCACAAGTGACCCCAAGCTAACCATGCTGGCATGACATGAGCACACTAAGAATAATAATAACTGATGCGGAAGCTTAAATATCATAAAAACAAGAATGATGGGGAATACCCATTCTAAAACTGAATATATCAATCTGAGAGTTTTAATACAAGAGAAATATCAAACTCCAATACTAAGCTGAATTTAACTATGTCTGAAAATGACCTCTAACTGACTAGAAGTGCTAGGACAATGCCCCAGCTAAATCTTGCAAAACTGAAAATAAAAGACTGAAATACTGAAGTAAATAACATGACTACTATCCTCAGAGAATGAGGACTCACCACTGATACTACTGATCTAAAGATCGGGAACCGATCAATGCGTGATCTACTATTGAGGACCTGAATTTACATCATGAGAAGATGTAGCGTAGAATATGGGGCAGTACTTGAAAGGTACTGAGCATGCAAGATAAAGTAAAGCTGAAATAACATATAACTGAACAAGCAATAAAGCAAGAGTATAATCTGAACATGATATAGATACTGAATACTGAGCTAACTGAATGCAATGACCAAATTTATAACATGCTAAGACTGAATACTGACTGTACTGAAATGAGGTCAATGCAATGGAGTCTGACTGAACTGTGGGAGCTACTAATAACCGACATAAAACCACATGAGCTAAATGTGGAGTTCCATGTATACGCCCCATCGAGAGGACCCAATACACCCGGCCAAAGGTATAGAGGCATGCTGGCGTGATCACTAAAATGATTCCCACATAGGGGACTTACAACCTACGTGGCTCGTAGTTCTGAAACTATATGGGTGACTGACCCTAGTCCAACTCGGTATTATGCTACTCCCAATAGATTAAATGATTTAACACATTAAGACTAAATTTCTGTAATATACTTAATAGATTAAAACTGACATACAAACTGAGAATGCAACAATTATGACTGATAGTGTGACATTCGTAAACTAAAGCATGGGTATATCTGTAATAACTGAATAATCTGACCTAGCATGCATAATTCATGAACTAACGAATATATACAACTAGGGTTATGAATGTCATATGAGAAACTGAGTAATAACATGGTAATCTGATTTGGAACATTAAATTAATTAGTTCATGATAATCTAATGAAGTTCTAAAATTCCTAGGTCTAGTAAATAATGGGGAATCAAGAATCTAACTGAATTCTAGGGACCTAATGGGCGAAAGGAACCCACTAGTGAAATCCCACATACCTGGTGACAAATTCCACGGAGAAATCTTTCGATTTGTGGGATGGAACTGATGGATCCTTGTTGCGTTCTTGAACTAGTGTTCTTGATTTCTTTCTCCTCTTAGCGTTCTAACTTTCTAAGTTTTGATAAATGATTTGACTTAGGTAAGTTCTAGTTATGTTTCTAGGCTAAAACTAACCAAAACCACGTAGCTTAGGGTTAAAACGACGTAGTTTAGGGGTCCAACAAAATAGGAAAAGACCAAAAGACCCCGACTTAACTGTTGTCGGGGTGACCGACAGACCGTCGATCGACTGATGGTTCGTGCTGGTCAACCGTTGATCAGTACTAGAGGCTGGTTTCTGGGGGTCTGATCCGCGGATGCGGACCACAGTCCGTGGTCTGACCTACGGTCTGTGGTCTGACCTACGGTCCGTGGGTCCGATCGTGTGTCGACCATTAGACGAATTTTGGGGATGATTTCTGAGGGAAGTTGCTGATGCAAACCACGGACCACCAGCACGGGCCGTGGGTCACCCTACGGTCCATGGGTGGCGTCTGTGAATTGCACCTGCAACTTCTGGAAATCTGTTTTAAGGTTTGTTTTCGGATACATGGTGTTACAAAAGCTTTCAACAAGAAAGTAAGATCGAGACAGTTTGAACCGAGAGAATTGGTGTTAAAGCGAATATTTCTGCACCAAAATGAGGCAAAGGAGAAGTTTGCACCTAATTGGCAAGGACCTTACATGGTTCACCGAGTACTGACTGGAGGAGCTTTGATTCTAGCAGAAATGGATAGTAAGATATGGCCGAAAGCCATCAATGCAGATGCGGTTAAGAGATACTACATCTAGAAGTTTTTATTTCATTTTCATGTAATCTTTTGTCATGTATTGGAACTACGCCTTGACCTGATTCCATGGTGGGATACGTAGGAAATCCATATCGGATTTGGTCTCTTAGTAGGTTTTTGCAAAATTTCATTTCTATGTAATATGAACTACGCTTGGCCTGATACCCTTGGTGGGATACGTAGGCGGCCTATATTGGCTTCGGTCAATTTATTAGAAAATTTTCAATCCTCCATTTGCTCTGTATGCAACAAACTATATATGGCCTGATTCCATTTGGATACGTAGGCAACCCGAGGAGGGTTCGGCCCATTTATTGCAATTTTAATTATATCCTTAGGTTATGTTTGGCTGGATGCTCTTGATAGAATAGTGTGCAGCCTATAGAAGGTTCAGTATCATCGTGACCAAAGGACAACATATCTCTTTCGCCAAAAACTGGGACAGTTTTTAAGGGAATCATTGCAAGTTGATATCAAGAGATTTGAAGAGTATATGGTCAATCAAATCATCCGACAGAAGAAAGAATTCAGTTAAAGGACGTTCTTTTTGTTTCACGACATGTCACAATTTGAAGTTCGACATAAATTCTTTATTTCTATATATACGTATATAATTTTATCTTATTTTTAAATATGATGTTCAATCAAATGTTTTCTTGTTATTTATTTCCATTGTTATTCATTAACCAAGATTTAGGATAGACGAAAGTTACAAGTCCAAGCAAAGTTGGAAGCAAGAAGTATGAAGAGTCAGACCTTCAAAGTCAACGCGAATCAACCTCCCCCAAAACTTATAATTTTTCTTTGAGTGCATGTTTGTCAGGATTAACAGGAGCTGAGAAGTCAATAACGTCTATAGAATCGAAAAGACTGTATACCGAGTGGTTTGAATTACTTACTTATAAATTTATGATTCGAAAACTTATAAGTAAAGCTTTACAAAGGTTTTAAAATGTGTTGATACACAAATATTATTTAAACACATTGCATACGGTTTTGCTCTGCATAAATACCTTTAAATGCACCGCATAAATGCTTTCAAATATTTTCAAGTGCACTGCACAAATGCTTCGAGATATTTTCAAATGCACCGCACTAATGCTTTCAGATGTTCCACATAAATGCTTTCAAATATTTTCAAATACACCGCACAAATGCTTTCAGATATTCTAAAATGCACCGCGCAAATGCTTTCATATGTTTCACATGAATGCATATTCTCAAATGCACTGCACAAACGCTTTACAAAATGCATTACCTTCAAAAACTTCATTTCATAAATCATCAGCCTAAAAGGCTGTATTTTTTGGGTTAAGGCTTCATTCTCATTAATCATCGTTGCAAACCACCATTCTCATGTCTCATCAGCCTTAAACCCCCTTTCCATAAACTTTGTAAAATTTTATCTCATTAAATCATTTCAACTTGCAAGGGCACATTTTTCATAAATTCACACCCATGAGGTGTTATTTCCATGTGTTTATCGCACCATGCTTTATATTTAATATTTACTTACTAATTATCTTATCAAGTTTAAGTTTTACAGGGTCTTGGCACAACGTGAAACTATTTCTAAGTAGTGGACTGGGGCAATTTGTTGGAGAATCAAGTTCACCAACAATGGCCAAGGATCTACTCTCGAACACTACTCAACCTATGTCCCACAGTTCGGGATATATATAAATTTTCACATCAAAATATTCTCATATTTTTCATAAAGCTGCGTTGGTCGGGACAAAATTGGCTACTACGTCAACTTTTTTGCCCAAAAACTCTTACATCGTTTCTGGTAATTTTGACCCTCATTTCTTCTAATTTTGATAATATAATCTTACACCCAATTTTGACCCTCATTTCTTCTAATTTATTGTTTTCGAGATTCTAAATTAATAATGTAGCGAATTATTTTTCTTCATATACTATTCTTACTACAACGACTATTTATCATTACTTTTGTTATCGTTATGTCATAATTCTATTACTACTAAAATTGTATGTAAAATTATATTAGCACCCTTTTTTTAATAATCGATTGTCGTCATCCTATTTCAGTTTCTTACTTATTAAATTAGTCACAAGTTAATATTTCTCTAAATCATTAGCGAAAATTTATAATATTACTATTTTTATTTTTTTTCTACATACTAATTATATGTTATGTTAGTTATTAAATTAGAAGCTCGAAAGAATTGTTTTAAAGAATGAAAGACCCAAAAACTATTTCAGCCAATTGGGACACAAAATTTGTTGAAGAAGATTCAATTTGAGACCCAAAAATTATTCAGCCTTTGGGGATACTAAATTTATCCAAAAAAACCCCAATTGGAGGCCTAAAAACACAGCAGCCCAACTAATCTTATTTTTAAAGTTATCCAAGTCTCTTTAGGTTTCAATCTCCTGTCTTTTCCCTTAGCAGTCGCACATCATGTCTCCTCTTTCATTTTTTCTAGAAAAGTAGCATATTTTGTCAACAATAAGTAGAGGTAGGTACTCCATCTTCACGCCAACTCCTCCCAATCACATGGCTCCTGCAAATCTTATCCTAAGGGTTTCCAACGTTTGGATTTGAAGGTTTTTTTTTACCAATTTAAAAAATTCAAATTCCCGCTCATGAACTCTGTTTTTCTCCCTATAAATAATTGTATTTGGAGTCAAATTGAGGATAAGTTTTTCAGCTACTCGTTTACCCTAAAAGCTTTGAAGCTATCACACGTAGTTTTAAAGTTCTGTTCTTCATTTTATTGCTGCGATTTTGGATTTGAATGGGCTTAACCTTGTCTTCGTACTCGAGCATATCTTCGACCGAAAATGCCCCCAGTTCACTGCCCCAAAATAGGTCAGTGACATCTAGTTTTTTTTTTTTTATTTCCTTGAGATATGGACGAATTTGTGTTTTAATGTGTTATGGACTTACTATTAGTTTCATTTCAGCACTTTTGTATTTTTGGCATCATGATGAATGAATGTAACTTAATTAGTTGATCTTTGATTTTAATAATCACTATTTGTTCATTGCTTTTGTTAAAATCAGATGTTAAAGTATTTTGAAGATTGTTTTATTTTATTTTTTAGAAATCATGTTTCCAAGACTCATTTTTAGGTAGTAAACTCTTTGATAACTATGCTTTGCTTGAAGTTTGACAAATGAGTAAAATACTTATCAGCATACTTAAGTGATGTTAACCAAATATATTTTCCTTTGTTTTGAGATAATGTTAAGCTTATAAAATATGTATTGATTCATTTATGTTTGTCGGAGTATAGCCTTTTACTAGATTATGTCCTAAACTTTGTATTTTGATATCCGACTTGTAATGTGTTCCTCTTTTCCTCTGTTTTCTTTATCATCATGATGAAAATGTTGTCCTTGGCATTTGGTATCCTTATCTGGTAAGCGATTTTATGTTATGATGTTTCTATGTGGTCCCTTTGTTGAATGGAAAATATACCGTCAATAACTTGTGAATCTTAAAACTTCTTTCCTATTATTTTTTAGCAAGTATGTGTACATAAGGTTCCTTCAATTTTTCTAAATAAATGGCATGTAAATCTATGAATATGTTATTTTAAAAAATATGAGTTTTTAAGTTTCTTTCCTATTATGTCAACATATATAGTATATGTGTTTAAGTCTTTCTTATAAGTTTTAAATAAATTACTTGTTTTAATTATCTTCATGCCTTAAAATGTAACTTCGTTATAGATTAAATTGGATAAACTTGAGAATTAGTTTTATCTTGTAGGCTAGTTACTTTGAGTTCTGTTAATAAGTCGGCTTATCCTATGCTTGCATATTTTCCATTTCGGATAGTATCTTGGTTGTACGACTTTACTAGGCTTCGTGTTTGGTTTATTCGATATAGTCTTAAAGTGGATTCATATCACTAATCTCTTTATTCTTTCTTTATTTGCATGAACACTTTGGAGTAAAAATGGAGTCTCAATTAAGGACTCTCGCAAAATTAGAGTCTCATGGACTCGACACCATCATACCTGTACATGAATTCGACAACCCAGACTATCCAAAATGACAACAAAATTCATTTGGGGGTCGCTTTTACTTATTACTATTTAGCATTTATTTATTTTAACTTTCTAATGTGTTTTGGATATGTGTTAATTTCTTGTTTCATAATAGTTGACATAATATAGATGTTTGAGTTTGGGTACCTTTTTAGTTAGAAACAAACCTTTATAATTATTTCAGCTTTTATAAACTTCATTTGGCAAAATCTTTTTTAAACGCTTCTTTTTGCACCATTTTTAAACCTGCTAGATTTATTAAGTTTTGTTCAACTTGACAATGTCTTTAAAAAAAATAATTGTTCTAAACACTTATTTTTCTAAAACTTTTTCTAAAGGGAGCACTTTGTCAATCAATGAGCAAATGTCTATTTTTTTTAATTACCTTTTTTAGCCGTGGATTTTTCTAAATTGATCTAAAGAAATCACTCTTTCTTAAATATTTTTTCATTTTAATACAATTGCAAAAGAGCTTTTAAAATAAAAAATGTTTTCCAACTTGGTTACTCAATTACTTAATCTTTAGCACTCATATCTTTTTTTAAAATTAATTAACCTAAGTCTGGCCCGGTTAACTGTTTTTCAACAGAACTTAAAATATGTCTTACCCCTTCCCTTTAGGATAACTAGAACCCTTACATAGAATCTCATGTTTAGTAGACCTTAAAATGAAGTTAATTTTAGACAATAACTTCATCGTTTTAGGTGCCCTAATTCACTGTAATTAATTAGGTGGCGACTTCTTAAGTTAGTTAATAATTTAGAAATCACCAATACGTTGTACATGTTTTGATCGCGAGTTAAAATGGGGTATAACAAACCATAATAAAGAGAAGAAAAATATAATACTTTAGCCTTCAAATTTATTCTTCAAACTTTGAGATGACAAAGTTTGTGCTGATAATATGTTATAAAATAAAGACTGAATGCTAAAATTAAACTAACAACCAAGAAGAAAGAATTTAGTTGAGAGATAAAATAGGAAACTTTTTTCTTTCTTATTTTTGTGTATAATTTCTATATAAGTTTCAATGCCTTTTATAGGCACAAAAGTGGTACAATGGACATTCATCAATTATTTAAAACAAAATCTACTTTCTCAATCATTCTTCGATTTATTCACATCACAGACATAATAATAGCGAAAAAAAATTGTCAAATATAAACACAATAAATTGTAGAAAAACTAACATTAGTTATTAGTTAATATAAAAATAAGGATGGTAAACATGCACATACCTACTTCAACTTTACATGAAATTAAACTTTCAAAATAATTTTTTTTTAAAAGGGCAAATTGTGAATGCAAAAAACATATATATTTTAGAGAAACAATTAGCAATTTTCAATTTATAATTTCTTTCAAATAAAACTAATCAACAGACCATAACGATAAACATTATTTTAGAGAAAATATTTTACAAGAAAAATAAATTCCAGCTCTGATACCAGTGAAAAATTTAAAAATAATTTCAAAACTATTTTAAGCTTTAATGACCCATTTGGTCGTTTTGAGTACTAGAACTTTTTATTGCATAAAAGACTCTTTCGATAGATTTTAAATGAGTATTTTGAACTATTCATAACTATAATTATAAAATTAATGAGGTAGTTTTAATAATTTATTTAATTAGTGGTTAAAGAAAATAACATTAAAATTAATAGTAGGTCACTTTAATCACTTTTATAATTGGTCTTGTATAATAATTAGGGAGTAAATATTCTGTAGAAAGTAAGGATTTGGACGAGAAAGAGAACGTCAAAACTCATTGTGCATCAAAACCGCATAAACACAAGAAGAATATAGAGACTTCAGGTAAATCAATCACGCCTCTTAGATCTTGTATTACATTGTGGGTTATTTAATATTAATTATTATACTATGTAGTTTAAAAAAAGAGGTAGAAAAAGTGAATTGAAAAAGTTAGAAACGAAATCACTGATGACAAATTGGACTTGAGGGAATATAAAATTATTATAAGATAATATTTCAGTGGGGTAGAATTTGGTTTGATAGATGGGAGGGCATTATTAATTATTATAACATTATGATTAGAAGTGTGCATGCGTTACAAGTGAGAATAATGTTAGCATTTAGGTTTGAGATTGTGGGACAATTTTTTTGGTTACTTGAGGATTACTTATTGATTTTCTAATGACTACTAAAGTAATTAAATAGTGCAATCAACTAGTTTAGTGCAACATTAATTCAACAAGTAATGAGGATACTATAAGCAGGCGGTTGGTTTGAAGTGTTGACTGCCACTGGTTTCGGCACCAGTGGCTTTAGCTTTAGATATTATAATTTTTATTATCATTTTATAAGCCAAGTTTTGATATATTGAGATACGTAATTAAATATTTGGTGTATGGTATAATATGAATTCCTTTAAAGTTATCATAATTGGAGGAATTAAGACTTAGACCTAGGCTTGCAATTTGAGAAATACAAAAGTTGACATATTAGTTGACATCAAAATTTACGAAAGTGATTATAGTAATATGGGTGTCTACATACTCGTTTGCTTATGAATTATGCATACTTGATAGATTAGAAACATTCTAGCTCGTATTGGATTCTCTTAGTCATGACATGATGTCTTTAGTTTTCGGACACAGCCTATCTTATTCATTTATTTTGGTGTCTTTAATACTCCTAGACTTGGTATTTTGAGAAGAGATGTCCTTGATGTGATGACTTTCAGGTTTTGGGGATAATATGTAATAGACTTTAGAGGTTTATTTGATTGGTTACTTTAATAAGTTTTAAGCTTCCGCATTATTATTGTTATTCGTAGTTGAATTATTAATATAAGTTGGGATTGGATTTATTGGTTCGCCCACATAGGAGGTTAAGTGTGGGTGCCACAAATGACTCGGTGTGGGTCGTGACATAAGCCAAATTAAATTCACTTATGTGTGAGCCACATAAACAAACATATTATCAATTTGATGATCAATAGATTATATATTATTATTTTTTGTTCCTAAATAACTTCTTGTGCAAATTCTTTTATTCTTTATTTTTCTTTTCCGTAGAGTTGTTATTATACATCGGTTGCAGAAGTCTTCATGAAAACTAACCAATATTATCTTATAATTCTTAACCTACTACAAATATTCAATTTTGACTTATTTGTTTTGTTGTATTTATATTTTGTTGATTTTTGTATACTCACTACTAAAAAATGTTTAACATGATGGTTCAAAATGCGACGAACAGCGTCGCTCAAAAAAATAATGGCATTGCGATGGTGTCCGTTGTTTTTAGTATTTTTTACAAAAAGCGACGTACAGCGAGTCAAGATTATTTGAATTATTATCCACCTTCAAACCTTAATGTAGTGCATAACTACTTAATTTCATTTTCATTTATATTTTAGGGTTAAAGTTTAAAAAAAAAAAAGTGGGGTAGGATTATGGGGTCACGGGTCTCATTAACATTTTAAAATTTTAGGGATAAAATATAAGTTTATAAAAATACAACAAAGTCCCTTTTTATATTTATTATATATTCCACATTTTTTTTAAATTCATTTAATAATTCAGCAACTTTTTTCTCTCTCCTCAACCTCTCTTCTTCCTAATTTTCTAGAGTGTTAAGAGAAAATTGAATAAGATATGTCAAATGAGTCTTGATTTTGTTTTTGGTGGCATTGACTTAGTCAAAGAAGATTAAATGAAAAGTGAACTTGATTAGAGTAATTAAAAACTTTGGGGTATAGATTACTATTTCAAATATTTTGTAAAGTTTTCCCCTTTTTTAAAATTTCAAATTTTAAACCTTCCCATTTCATTATTTTTTCAATCTCTCTTTCTTTTTTCAAATATCTTTCTCCCTCTTCTTCTTCTTCTTCTTTTCTCTTTCTAGATTTCTTCCTTCCTATTCTTTTTTTTCTTTATCTTCTTCTTTTTCTTCTTTGTTATCGTTATTGTTGTCGTCGTTGTTTATCATTTTTTTTTTCTCTTTTTGGCTCTAATCCACAAATTCTTTTGCTTTGATTTTAGAAATTTTAAAGTCGTTGAAAATATCTGCAAAAAATCAAGCAATTGTTGAAGCTGTTACAGTAATTGTTAAAGTTGTAACAGATATCTTATATGTTACAACATATAAGTCATTTGTTGCAAGAGGTAAGTCTATTCAATTGCATTAAATAAGTCAGTTGTTGCAACATGTGATTATTTTGTTGTAAAAAATAAGTCAACCATTACAACATATGCCTTAATGTTGTAATAGATGTCTTATATGTTGCAATTGATGTCTTACGTGTTGTAACTAATGTTTTATGTGTTGCAACATATAAAACATATGTTGCAACTAAGACTGGGCACCAGACCGAAATGGGACCACCGAATCGGAACGAAACGGTTTGACCGAGTCGTTGACCGGTATCGGAATGAACCGGATCGGAATTATCGAAATGGAGGTTCGGGTTAGTCCCATCCCACTATATATCGGGATAGAATTGGGACGGACCGGAATGGAACGGGATGGGATAAACGGGACGACACATATAACTATTTCAAAAATAAATAAAAAAAATTAGTTATTTTGAATTACGAAAATATGAATGTTTTTTTTTCTAAGTTTAATAGTTTTGAAATTTAAGTTTTAAAATCTATAATGTAATTTTACTTAAGTTTATTTTAAACATTTTTTTTTTAATTTTTACTTATATAAGTTCGTAAGTTAAGTTTAATAAAGTTTTTTTTTAAGTTTTTGAGCTTAAGTTTTCAAGATTTGAATCTTTTGAAGTTTATAAGTTATTAAGTTATATGTGATACGTTATACTTATAACTTGTAATTTAAATAACTTAAGTTTGTAATTTTAAAAAAATAAAAAAAATAAAAAAGAAATGCTAATAAAAGTAGAAAATAATGACACAAATTAAAAAAATATATCAATCCAATTTATTCAAATAGGTTGTTGCAAACCTATTTTTAATTAATTAAAAATAATTTATCGAGACCGGATCGGAACGGAATGGAACCGGGATGCACCGGTACCAGTATATCGGTATCAAATCATGATACCGTTTCATTCTGAGTACCGGTTCACTGTATCCCATTCCATCCCAAATACTACCGAACTGGAACAGACCGTAATGGTATCGAAATGGTACCAGAACAATATCGGTACAACCCGATTCGGTGCCCAGTCTTAGTTGCAACACATAAGACATCAATTGCAACATATGATTATTATGTTGTGATAGTTAAGTCAATTGTTGCAACATATAACTATTTTATTGCAATAGATAAGTCATGTAGTCATATGTTGCAACAAACAATGCATCTTTACAAAAAATAAGTCAGTTGTTGTACATATAAGTCATCTGTTATAACAAATAACTTATTCAACATGAGTCATCTGTTGCCAAAAAAAAATGTATTTGTTGTAACAGATATACTCAGTTGTTGAATAAGTTGCAACATTTGTTGGAAGCTCTGAAAAATGGTAGGTTTTTTTTTCGTCTTGGATTCCCTTTTTTTTAGTTAAAATTGGGGCTTTAATCTTTTAACTTTTTACCCCTCATTTAATATAATGGACCAAAGTGTCAATTTAAAAATTTAAGGGCAGCTCCCACACATTTTTAATAAATCATTAATTCTTAATTACATAATTGTCACCTACACTCAATTTAAATAACTTCTTTTCTGAATAATTTTAGCTCCATTTTTCTATATTTTTTGTTGCATTTTAGTGTAGTGAATTTTGAATTTTTACAAAAAAAATGATTGTTCTTGATTAAATTGGTCAAAATCTGATATGTTTTTAGTTCATGTTCTTCATTCTGCATCTTTAATTGTATTTTACTTTGTATAAAGGCTAGAATTCTCTTGAGTTTTTATATTTATATTCTCTGATGATTTTGATTTTTTTCTTATATTTTGGTCGATTCTAATGATGTTTTTGTTGCTATCTTTTGTATTCTCTCTTTCTAAAATTACTGCTACTTGTTTTGCATGATTAATTAAATCACTTCTCTGTTTCTATAAATAGGTCAGTGGTCGATAGATTGTAAAGTATGACTAAAGATAGAAAAATCATTAAAGGGTTGCTTCTACTTCTTCACTACCAGAAAAGTGTGAATTACATGGGGATTTTCCTGGGGATTAGTATGAAAATTTGCAGGAAAATAAGTTTCCTACGAATTTTCATACTAATTCCCAGGAAAATCTCCATGTAATTCACAGTTTTCTTACAGTGCTTGTAGCAGTAGGAAACGTAAAGATGAAGAAAAATCTCAAATTTATTTTGGACATTTGCCAAAATATTATAAATCAATGGACTGATAGTCCATTATATGTTGTTGCGACGTGTCAAAATAATAAAATGTTCCACGAGATTTGATTTGTGAACGATAAGTTAGCTTGTTTCGACTTAAACAAATTTACTTTGATTACGGGATTTAATTGTTCAGCATCCCCTTTGAATCAAAATTGAGAAAAATCCTCTGAAGTGGTGAATTTTTTTTATTTCAATAGGTGACCGAGAATAAGAACATCATTGTTGAAAGGTTGATAAACTTGATCAAAGATAATTGACTGAGAAATGAGCAAAAGTTGAACTACGCTAAAAAGAAATCTTTCTCTTTGTACCTTGGATCAAGAGGAAAGGTTGCTTGTCAAGCTGGCCTATATAAGAATAAGAAATTTCTTTCTATTTTATATTAGTACAAGTCACAAGTGCTCGTGCTAGCACGGACCCAATAACTATTTTGTTGCCTCACTTTATGTGACACAGATAAAATCTAGAGAGTCAATTAGATTTCAATATGATTTTTAAATATTTTAAGTTGTTAATTATTGTAATTTATAGTAATTTTTAAATAATATATGTTACTTCCCTTGTCCCAATTTATGTAGCATAGATAGAATTTCAAGAGTCAATCAAATGTTGTAAATTATTGAGATTTACAATACTTTTTACGTAGTTTCCAAATTAAATAATACATGTTACTTCTTTTGTCCCATATTATGCGGCACAAATAGATTAATTTCATGAATCAATTGAATTTTTTATTTGTTTGTCTTATTTTATAATTTTTTTATACATTTAAAAATTGCATAAAAAATACTATAAATCATGATAATTGACAACTTAAAATATTTGTTGAGTGCTTATAAATTTTTTTGATTCATATTAATTTATTTGTGTCACATAAAATGGGACAAAAGAAGTAACATGTACTATTTAATTTGGAAACTACGTAAAAAGTATTGTAAATCTCAATAATTGTTTGTAGACCTAGAACAAGCGGAAAGAATCCGAAACTGGAAGATTCAAGTGCCTTAGGGGGATTCAAGCTTGGTTTCGAAGTAGGTGATGGTTTGATTTCATATTTGTGTGATGTATGTGGGTAATTGCTTCATTGTAATGCATGTATGTATGTGAATGTAGCACTATTGATCAAACCTAATGTAAATGAGTATGAATGAACGATTGTATGTCATGAATCAACACTTGATTGTATGATTATGAGAATGTACATTGTGTTGGTGATTGTGGTATGATGATTGGATCGGGTGTCACGTTCCAACACACCGGGTGCCACGTTCTGACGCATATATTGGATCGGGTGCCACATTTCGACACATATATTTGATCAGGTGTCATGTTCCGGCACACTAATTGGGATCGGGTGTCACGTTCTGGCACACTAACACTTTGGGTATGAATTTCATGAGAGGACCATTGGATTGGGTTCCGTGAGAGGACCATTGAATTGTGTTGTGTATCTACTTGTGATGAGTACATTCATATTTAATGGTGATTGATATTGGAAAATTGTTTGTTGCTCTAAAATGATAACCAATGTGTATATATATTTTGTACATGTCATGTTTACTATGTTGTGACTGCTTATATATGTTTCGCATACTAGAATAGTCGTGTGATCCTACCAGTACACTGTGGTTGTGTACTAATACTGCACTTGTTCTTTCTTTGTTGAGTACATGGCATTTTCAGGCGGCTACTGACAGACCTCGTTTAGGAGATCAGTGATCAAATCGAATTCAAGGGTGAGCTCCAGGCTGCCATGAGTTCTACCTTTTGCTTAGCCCATTTTATTCGGACTTAGATTAGTACTTTAGATATTCAGTTGTTTTAGATTTCGCGGTTGTACCCCTTTTTCTTTAGACTTATGATTTTGTTAGAGTTTTGGTACACTGACTTTTAGTTTCTAGGGAATATTTTCGCAATGTTTGATAGTCTTGTTAATTCCCGGAGTTTATGGGAACACCTCATTTCATTTTTGCATTTAAACATGCTTCTGTATCTTTAAATGCATAGTTTTTGGTTAAGTTGTTTAATTTGGGTTGTAGTAATGGTTCTCTCACCGGAGGGTTAGTGTGGTTGTCCATCACGACGGTCTGGGTCGTGAAAAAAATCCTGACAACATACTTGTGTTTGGTCAACATCACTGTAAGGATGTTGATTATATAACCACTACTCATCCTCACACATCTCAATAAAACCTCTCTGACTATTGACCAAGCTTATGTGACAATAGAAAGACTGAGTTGACAAAAGTGTGTGACTTCACGCACGTTAAGGCGAGTGAGTATCACATTTCAGTTTTAAAAATATTAGTAAAAGAATAAAATAATAAAGCTTTTCTTAACAAAAAATAATTAAAAACCCCATCATCTTTTTCACCCACTCCTCCTCAATTTTCAGCCATCTCCATCCCATGCCTAACCCCCTTTCTTTTCTTCTCCACACTCTTGTCATCTTCTTTAAGACATCTTGACATTGACACCTCTTTGAGTTCAGTGATTCGTCGTCGGAGGGAGAGGGCGGCAATGGCGGTGCTCGTCAGAGACCACTAATTTACAGTAGAGTGAGAGAGAGAGTGCTGATCAGCGGAGAGGAGAACAAGGTTGGTGAGTATGGGATCGAGGATCTGGTTACAACGCTGAAGAGATTTTCAGCCAGATCTGGTGGTGCGGCGACGACTTAGATTACTGATTTTATGGAGGTTGGAGAAAGAGGAAAGGAAAATGATGAGGATATGTAGCGGAGATGAAAACGAGTGAGGGAAAGAGTATAGCTAGGAAGTCTCGCCGGCAAGAGTGGCGACGACGACAACGCCTTTCTCCAGTAGTTTTTCACCATTTCAAGGTTGGAATGGGAGAGGATGTATGGAGTTTCAAATTTTATTTTAAAGAATAAATTAAAATTTCATTATTTTACTTTTTATTAAATAATTTTTAAAAATAGTTAATAAAGATAATTATGCCATGTCATCTATTTGAGAGCAAGTGAACTACAAATGATAAGAGGAGTTTAAAATTCTTCTTTTAATTGAGTCTAAGAGTTCAGTTGATAAAGAGTTAAGTAAAATGGTTCATACTACAAATGCGTACAAGTTTGAGGGTCCATCAGACCATTTCGTCTTATATGGATAATAACATTTTCTAAGTTAAGAGAAAATAGATACTAACATAGTTTATATCAAAAACACAATTTTGGTCTAGAAGAACACTAGTAAACTTGATTTATTTTTTGATTTTCTACTTGATATTTAGTATCCGTATTAAAATTTGACTGAATTTGAATGTACACCGAGAAGTCCACATTGAAAAATGCTTCCTAATAAGGTTACACCGTACTAAAAAAAACTCAAATTTAACTAAAGATGAACGAATATTTATCACTGACCACGACCCATACAATTGTATAATTCGATCAAATTCTAGAGGAGGTTGGAACAATTTATTTCCAAAGAAGGGATAAAAAGAGAAATAAAATAATAGCGACGATCTGTTTCATGTGCTGAATATTCAAGTGACAGTTCACGCGCATTGGATTCAACATTTTCCCGAGAAAATTTCAATCTTTCGCTCCATGAATATCTTCTCGCAGATCTTCACTTTCTTATTCTTCTTGATCGCTGTGTTCGTTACTAAATCATCATGCTCCGCAATCATCAATCCCTCTAAAGTCAAGCAAATTTCATGGAAACCTAGGTATTTCACTCTTTTCCCACTTCAAAACCTCAGAAAATTGCAATGTTATCGAATAGGAATTCAACATTTTGAGTATTTTTCCCCTGTAATTTTATGTTTATTTTCCGATTTTGGAGCTAAGAAAAAGTTCAGTATTGCTGGAAGAAAAGGTCAATTTAAATTTTCCACCCCTGTAATGTTGTAGTGTTCCACCGATTCACGATCTTCTGCTTTTGAATCTAAGAAAATGCAATATTGTTGCAAAAAATTATAAGAACAAGTTTTAAGATTTTCCTGTAACGTTGTAGTATTTCACTGATTTAGCTTTATGTTTTTTTCATGGAAATGTATGTATTTCACTATCTTCTGGTTTCAAAGCTAAGGAAAGTGCAATATTTTATCCTTTTGCCTGTAATGTTGTATTACCTCGCCCATTTAGCTATATGTTTTTCATGGAAACAGGTATTTCACTATTTTTTGGTTTCAAGGCTAGAAAGTGCAACATTTTTTTGTTGAAAAGATATTCAATTTTGAATTTATTTTCCAATTTTCCTTGATTTAGCTATACATATTATATGAAAAGCTAGGTATTCCTTCATTTTCCGGTTTCTAAGTTTTCAAAGTTGCAATATTTTTGGGCAAAAAACCAAGTTTTTGAAGAGTTTCGTAATGCTGTAGTGTTTTACAGAGTTTGCTATTTGTGACTGTTTGCAGAGCTTTTGTGTATGAAGGTTTTCTCACGGACGAAGAATGTAATCATTTGGTATCTCTTGTGAGTATTTATTTCGATTTATACTTTTGGAGAATGTTATTTTATGTTTGGTTGGATAAAGTTGTTGAGATCTGTTTGTGTTGGAAAGCTGATTTGTCAATTGTGGTGTAGGCGAAAAAAGAGTTGAAAAGATCAGCTGTGGCAGATAATGAGTCTGGGGAAAGTAAGCTTAGTGAGGTCAGGACTAGCTCCGGAATGTTCATTAGCAAAGCAAAGGTTTGTTTCATAACTTTCCTCATTGTCATATTGCTAAATCGTATTACTGTATAAGTACTACAGTTTTGTTGTTTATCTATGTTGCAAAAATGAGTTAGCAACTAAGCATAAATGTTAGTAATCTGAAAGTGTGACATGTATTTCTAGTTTTATGAATTTCTATCACTTAAGTGTGGTAGAGGATCATTCCTGGATTAGAAGATCCTTTTGTTGATGGATCTGTAACTCAACCGGGTGCACATGTATGGTGGTTCTTTTAAGAAGTTTATACCAAAAAAAGGCATGCTTTATAATGAAGAGCGTTGGGCTCTTCCAGGAGCATCGGAATGAAAGAAAGGCAAGCTGCTCCCTAGGGGCATCTGTTTGCATTCTTCTTTTGTTTAACTTTTAGATGCAAAGAATAAATTGTTAATAGCAACAACTCTGCCTCAGTTCCAAACAAGTTGGGTTCAGCTATATGAGGTTATGTTCCCCAATTGAATTCATCTAAGGCCAACATTACATAGAATAAGAATACAAATGAAAAGTACTAGAAGTTCTGTGTATTTCCTGCTGGTTATATGATTAAAAAGATCAGTTTATGGCTTGTTTCTTTTGTAAAATTCTTGCAATAATTTATCAGGACCCAAATGTTCAGTTGATTCAGGTGTATGGTAATGTTAGAACTTAAACATTAGCCCTTTTGTGTATGGACCCCATTTGCTGTAGTTGAAACATTCTTACTATGCCTCAACATTTTCTGTGCTGAGTTTTCATGCATTTTTTTTTTTTTAAGTGGTGATATTGTTTATGAGATTGCTGATTAGGAGGATGTCATTGATGTGATGTTGTGCACAATGAGAAGATATTGAAGTGTTGAAACATTATGAAGCATGGAAAAGTTTGAAAATCTTGTTAAGTGGTAAATGATTTTTGTTAATTTTTTCTACTTCCACCATACTTTTTTCAGTTTATGAGTGCTGTTTCTAAGCTGGAGGACCTGTAGGCTGAAACTATCAACAGCTAGGCCAATACTAACTGATTGGTGAAATGTTAGTTAGTGCACTTAGTTGGAAAGATCTACAGTTTTATTACATGTATATGTCACAATTCATTTAGAATCCTTTCCTAACCTAGTATGAAAGTTTGACATAGTAAGAATAAATTGAACCTATCTCTACAATCATAAATAATTGATTGTAAGTGTTGAAATCTTGCCTGTATGTTCGTCCGAATAAAAGCACTAGTCTAAGTTCAACTTATCAACTATTTATGAGAACCAAATGGGGATTTGAGATCCATTTGTGATTCTTCCTAGAAAGTATGAGATATGCATCAAATTAAGGGTCCATTTCTGTCAAGAATAATAAAGCAAAAAATTCTACTTTTTCCTATACTCTTTGCTTGTTTGAGTGGGAGAATACATTTGATGCTAACGTTACCTGCTTTAAATAATTTAGCATGCTTAGGGGAGAAGAAAGACACAGAGACATTAATAGTCGACTAGCACACAGAAAAACAAATTCACTGAGAAACAAGATTGTTAAGGCCTGTTTGGTTTGGAATTACTACTTGATTCAATGACCTTTTTTTCCAATTAAATTAGTTCTGTGAATGAGAATAAGACAATAAGTAACTAAAACCCACATATAACTCTTATAAAAATGATTAATGTAACAACGATTATTTGGTGATCATTTAATTAAATAGTAACTATTATCATTTCCAATATTCAGTGGTTTTAGATGACTTATAGAGATCCAAAATATTTAGGACATTTATTTTTAAAACTCTTTTTAATGGATCACTACTTCCTTAAGCAATTAGCATGAATCGTGATGGGGAACATATGGCGCTGATCTAAGTTGCGCGGACTCTTCACTTTCAATGCCACACCCGTGTCAGATTCTCCAAAAATACACTACTTTTGGAGAATCCTACACGCATCATATTTTTGAAGAGTCCGAGTAACATAGGCGCTGATTGTTTTTTGAAAAACCGTTTGCTGTCTACTTGATATACAAATTTACAATCCTGTACCTTTGATTGTGTCAGCTCTTCATTTTGTTTCTTTTTTTTTGCTGCAGGATCCTATTGTCACAGGGATAGAGGAGAAGATAGCGACTTGGACTTTTCTACCTAAAGGTCTGACTTATTCCGAAGGATATAACAATCTAGGATAACCAAACAATCCATAATTAGTGGCAAATTTGAAGACTCTTCTTAATTCCCACTTGAAGTATGTCTGGCACAAATAAAATGGACTTGATTGCTATTCTTTACTGACTTCAAGAAAATATTTTTCGGTAATTGATTCAACATCAGTAATTGATCAATCCACTTATACTCCGTCATAAATCCTTAAATAGATCGGGCTGTTGGAATTTTGTAAAGTTTTACGAATGTTTTGGATAATCTTTATAAGAAAAGTTGCATGGTATGATGCTAAAAGAACACCATCAGGTAGAAGAAACAGAGAAAGTATGAAATCATAATTTTCCAAGTTATCCCTTCTGTTTCACTGTTCATTTAGTCATATAATTTAATATTCTGTTTTATCTGTCTCTCTCACACCTATTGGTCATTGCAAGATTTTATATGCTTCTTATCCGTGTGCTCTATTGAGAGATGGTATTAATTTTATTAACTTATGTACTGTCTAATACTTGTACAATACTGCTAAACTATTCGTCTTTGTTAAGTTCTGAACTTTCAGTCCTACCATATTAGAGTGAGTGCAAAGAATATATGATATAAGGTGATTCTCTGGTTGAAAGAGGAGATAAACTAAAGATTGCACAATGCACAGTGTCAGTAAGAAGTAACATGTTAGAAGGAAAGTGTTGTTTGAAGGACTTGGTATCTTTGGCTGTGGTTTTATGAAATCAAATGTATTCCAAAATCTGTTGTTGTAGACTTTAGATGCTTTCTTCACTCTCTTTATGGTCCATACTATGTCAAGGGGTTTCAGTTTGATGCTTATTTCTTTTTTGTCTCCCCCAGAGAATGGAGAAGACATACAAGTTCTAAGATATGAGGAAGGACAGAGATATGAGCCACACCATGATTACTTCACCGACAAGGTTAATATTGTCCGTGGTGGACACCGGTTAGCCACTGTACTCATGTATCTCAGTGATGTAGAGAAAGGTGGTGAAACTGCTTTCCCTGAAGCAGAGGTTAGTTTGTGTTTCTCCCCTTTTTTATTCCTTTGCACTGATACAATGCACTGCTCTATTTTTGCTTCTTAGGTGCCATGTATGAGTTTGTTTTATGCTACTTTGTCTCCTTGAATATCATCATTTGAGATAGGCATTCAAACCAGAGATTAGTCTAGAAATTCATGATGATGACGTTTTTAGAAAAAAAAATGACAAGTTTATTTTTCAGCATATCTGGTTCTACCAGGGGGAGTGGAAGGTCAAAGGATAAGAAGCTCCTTGGTTTGTTTCCCTTCAGTGAGGTGTTCATCACTTGCTTCTTATTGTTTGGAGGATTTGAGGGGAAGCAAAAGATCTATGTTGCTCAGACTCTTCAAAAATGCCAATGGGTGCGTGTCGAATTCGCCAAAAGTAGTGTATTTTTGAAGAATCCGAGACGGGTGCGGCATCAAAAGTGAAGAGTCCGCGCAACTAAGCAAAAGATATATATATGTCCTCCTTGTGAACCAGTTCCAGAGTGACTGGAAAAGCTAAAATACCTTTCTACTTCTGTGTCCCATCCTCTTCCACTTCCTTACCAATAAAGAAAATAACCTTTAGCTACCTCTTTTGCTTTTCTCCACCCTTCCTTTTCACCTAAACAAATCATAATCAAGGATAAATGTCATGCTTTACTTTATCATTGTCAAGAAATGGCTTGAGCCTGACTCAACTCTAAAGCTAGCCCATGATGTGAGGATTGTCCAAGACCATACTAGGAAGAAATTTATCCCATCTTACATTGATGTGGGATGCTAACACTCCTGCAGCCCAAGTTCATTTCTTAACATGGTACCAAAGCAGATAAATGTCTTGGGTTCAAGTCACACCGCCACCTTTTATCAAAAAGAATTTTCACGTTCTTGACACCCTAAAATAAGTCAGGCCAGCACGTGTGGGGGGCTGTTGAAGACATTGTTAGAATAGAAATAAGTATTTCCTACTTAGAATAGGAATAGGAATAGGAATAGGAATAAGAATAGGAATTCTAGTTGGAAAAGGATTTCAATGTAGTGTCTATAAATAGGGTCTCAATGTAATTATTTAGATACACAATTCAATATTATTTTTCCCATATATTTCTCACA